>KZ308906.1:10950-178499 GCA_000376725.2 Ladona fulva | reverse complement strand
AATACATTTTTATTTATGCTATTTAAACTTTTATAAAATTGGAAAATATACTCTTTCTCATAAAATAATCAAGTTTGCGTATTTTTTGAGAATGTAACTTAAAATTTCGTTGAGGAATAATTCAAGAGTGTTTATTTCATAAATTTTACAATAATCCCATCTTCCAACGCCGTAGGAAAAGTTTGTCTCGAAGGTATAACTACCACATTAATAAAGAGCTATGTTTTTAGCATTTAACGATTCGTATGTCTTTTGGTTTCAAGAACATCGATATTATTATTGATGCACTTATGATGTTTGTTCATAATTAGGAAAGTTGTATTCTTTTAATTCAGCCTCGGGAATTTAATTTCTTGAAATTCTTCGGGTTGCAGATCAAAATATCATGCATTCAAATTCCTGGGCTCCCGGATAGCCAAGTGGGCAACGCGTTCGACTACGCTGAAAGCGGTCCCGAGTTCGATTTCCGGTGTGAGCCTACGTGCTAAATGATCTCAGCTGTCGATGCACTTTTAACAATACTGCTACTATTCTAATTCCTACAGTTGGAAACCTCTTTAAATTAAAAGTTTTTAACCTGAGAAAACAGGATTTTTATTGTCAGTCTATTTTTTTAAGGTGTGTATTTAAAAGTCACGGCAACGTTAAAATCTAAAGATAATATTCACTCGTGAATGTTATCTTTAGATTTCGAAAACTTACGTCTTTGTTTTTTTAATACGTCAATTTACTGGTCGTAGGTTAAATTTCCACTAATTCACGGTGAAATATAAAATAAATATACCTAAGAAATGCATCTGCGTGCGAGAGTGGTAATGTAGAATGGAATAGCCGAGAAGTATTGAAGAGATGGAATCTGCGAAAGCGTCTGTTCTCGCTCGATAAGGAAGCGTGAGTGCTGAGGAGGATAAAAAGCACTTTATCTTTATTTCGTGGAAGAGGCATGCGTTCAGCAAGGAACTTTCCAATTATGCTGCATCCGATCCCGGACGAACATCGAACTTAATGATGAAGTTTGAATTATTACCGTGGAAAATTTCTCGTAATTGGGAACCTATAGCTTTAAAGAATGTGGTTTATGTAATTAAAATATGATTGAGTGGTATTTTGAGCGATGTATCATCGTTTTCTTTTTGGAATGATGGGGATCACTGTTTTCACTTTGATCAATCTCAATTCGAATTATTATTTTACTTCATAAATATAAACGCACACACCAACTTGTATCCGCTTCCTGTAGCCGTAGATTGAGCATTAACGGTAGGTAATGTATCAAAATATGGAAAAGAGACGTGTATATCAATGTTACACCCAAGATTTGGATCTAGGGGATCAGTTATTATGTACTGTAGGATTGAAAATAGTATGGACCTGGACTTTGATGCGTTCCCCTTTGATGATCTGCTATCATAATGGGACATGTTATACATCGTTCGAAAGAGCAACTCTTTGCATTTAAAATTATATACATTAAGAGTCAATGTTTATCTCCTGATTAATCAGATTCTACGTTAACCAAATCAAAATTCGCGCATCTTCATGACTCGGTAATCTTTACACCTTTGTGGAACAACGACCAGTTGTCACAGGAAAATCAAACTTTTAGCAGAAATGTGATACATAGTCCTGAAGTTTCTGAGATCCGATCGTGATTTATTAGCCTTTGATAAGTGTCTGAATTAAAAATCTATCTCCTTCTGCAAATTTTATCACACGAAGTCGAAATTTTTACTACACACAATATAAATAATTTTTTTTAAATAAGCGAGGGCGATTTTTTCTAAATGCATTGGGGTAGGAGATACGAGGGGGGCTATAATGATGACGTCGCTCCGGCGAAACGTCTTCTCCATCTCCTCCGAATTAGAAAGTGCGCCAAGCATTTAAACCTTTGTTGTGTGCCTTGGCCGTTTACTGCAAGTGATACGTCTATTGAAACACAAAAGATTATGGTACTTTTACTCGTCTTCCCGTGAGGAATTGCCACAAGAACTGCTCATGTCTTATGGATTTATATTTATATCGATATTGACTCTTAATGCATATCATTTTAAATGCAAAGAGTTGCTCTTTCGAACGATGTATAACATGTCCCATTGTAATGGCAGATCATAAAAGGGGAACACGTCAAAGACCAGGTCTATACTATTTTCAATCCGACAGTAAGCATACGTGCTAACCCCCGTTCATTTTCATCTACGTTTTTTGTCTTATCGGCAGAGTTTCTTCATGAGCTTTTCCTCCATCCCTCTTCTTTCTATTACTCTTTTGATTGTCACATATTCCTCCTCTCTTCTAATGTTGATAACAATTCATTTCTTCTCCTTCCTCTCCCCTGCTTCCACTATTTATTCTATCCCAGTTGTAATAACCTCTCTCTTAACAGTATGTGGTCGATCCAAATCTTCTTTCTTCTTTTAATCGTATCCATCAAAATCTTCTCCTTCGCTACTCTACTTAATGCCTATTCATTTCTTACTTAATCCTTCCAACTCACTCTTTCTATCTTTCTCTTTCCATATTTCTGGTGCTAATATCGTTTTTATACTTTCCCTCTTCATATAGACACACCACCACTTGGTTCACACCAAGCTTCTGAACCATATAAGGCTATACTGCATCTGTTACATCTGTCTAATCTCTTCCTCAATTCTTTGCTCCTCAGAGTAGCTTCCTTTTCCTTTAAAATCCTTCTTTTGCCATTGCTACTCTTCTTCTTATCTCCATTGAACATGACACATCCTAAGTTATTATTCCTTCTTGATACTGGAATCTCTCCTCTTGTTTAATGCATTCATCCTCCAGTTTAATATTAACGTTTTCTTTTTTTCCTCCAATAACCATATTTTTTTCCTCTTATTCACTTTTCATACCGTATCCAATTCACTTGGTTTAAATATCTTTTAACATACAAATCAATTTTTCCTGAGCTTGGCTAAAACTACCACGTCATCTGCAAATTCTATACACTACTCTTTTTCCTTCCAAACATACTCCATTTTTTCCATCCTAGCATTCGTAGATCGTTTCCTCCAAGCAGATTTCAAATAAAGTTATTAACATATTTAGTTATTAACAAACTTGCAGCACACTCGTATTACATCTCTTCCCACGCCAGTGTCATCTGTCGTCTCTCCGCACTTTTAAAGTTTGGTTCTTTTATCAATCTTCTTTCTTTCTAATGAAATCATCGTTTCTCGGTATATTCATTAATTAGTCTCCCGGATAGCCAAGTGGGCAACGCGTTCGACTTTAGTGAAAGCGGTACCGGGTTCGATTCTCGGGCGAGGCCAGGTGCGAAATCTTCGAAAACCAGCTGTCGTAACGCTTTTGACAGTACTACTACTATACTATATTCAATCCCTCGTTAAATCGGTTTAAAATGTGAAATGGTTTATGGTCATTGCTGCAAATGAAGAACTGGAAAAGCAATAATATTTTCAATAAAACGCATCCGGTCTCATTCATATAGGAAATAAGTAATTTGTATTGGTGATACTTACCTTATTTTTGAAAATTTTCTCTGTTGATCTCTTCTTGGATCGCAACTGAAGCCTCAAAATTCTTTAAGAACACTCACTTTTTGAAACCCTATAAAAATTTCCAATAATCTGCGTTGATGATTTGAAGTGATTTAATGAAATCCTCATTCAGTAGAGACTCATGTGATAAATTTTGCTCTAAGTTTGATGTATTACGGTCTTTCGATTGCCGTTGGTTTTCTATTAAAATATCGTAGTATTGGTTTTGCAATAATTAATCATTTTATGGCAAAAAAATTGTATAGATAACAAGCATCTAAATCTGCATGATTAAGAAAGTTTAATTACTCACAAGGGACCATTTCAAGGTTATTAATCACTATCTCGGATAATCCGACCTCGGTTAATCTGTAGCCCAATGAAACTTCTGCAAATGAATATTGTCGCTTGCTTTCGATGATTTTTTTTAGCTCAAATTACGCTCTACCTAAGGTTAATGTTGATAAAATCAATTGCTTACGAATGGTAGTAGAAATAATGGCTTATTCTTATGTGATGCTATTTTTATATTTACTTTTCCTACTTTAGAGGTGTATTTTTCTTGTGTAATATTTCATTTATGCGTTTAGTTTATATATTAATTGAAAAAGAGAATATATATATATTTTTCTCTTTTTCATTTTCATTCAAACTTTCAATATTTTTAGTGACTAATTTATTAAGAAAATTACTTTTATTTTTTTATATTGTGTTTTCGCGATTTTTTTCACCACCCTTCTTCGTGGGTGTTTTCCCACAAAGTGGTTTTTTTCTTAATCAGTATGTTTGTTTTAATTGATCATTGTATGCATGATATAATATGTTTTTAATTAGCTGAAATCATGTGAAAGAAGCTGCTGTATCCTTAAATTTAGAGCGAGTTACTCCGTGAAAATATCATTTTCGACCCTTTTTCACCATCAAAGAAAATAGAGGTTACATTCACATGAAATGAATCGATCTTGAAATTTTAGAATGTCTGATCTAAAATAAAAATATCTTCTTATGCTATTATTGAGCCAGAAAAAAATCCATCGAAAAGATTTTTGTTTAGTTGTGATAACACGTATCATGTGCATTTTCTGTTGTCTTAAGATGTGTATAGTCCATTATCCAGACACTGTAAAAGTAATTCTGTATTGTTAATTTTACGCTATTATTGCATTTGTAGTCTAACTTTATTAGCTTTCATCCTTCTTTGGCAGTGTATTCTCGTGCCCCGTGCGAAGTGTTAATCGCCGAGGAATTTTTTAGAGTAAATACCACATCGCCCTAAGCAATCCGGAAATACATTCTGAAATGTATTACCCAGGGGTGGGAAACCTTTTTTCTTTTTAAGGACATGTGCACCATTCTTTCGCATACGAAACCATCAGGTCGCTCTTAACTCTTACATTAATTTAGTTAGTTCAACTTTAAAAATGGTTGACAGCAAACGAATTCAATTTCTAAGTTAACCTAAGTATGATATTTTACATTCTATTTTCATGTGATGTATTAATTAAACACGATTTTTTTAAGAAAAAGTTAGAAATGACTTTGCAGGTAGATTTCCCTAGGAAAATTTCCAAGGGAAAGAGGCATGAAAAAAATTCCGATGGGATAGACTGAAAGCTTAGTTGATAGAGCAAACAACAGGAAATAGAGAGACCTAGGTTCGAGTCCCGGTCCCGTCAGATTTTTCGTCCATTTATCTTTCGGAATTTTTAAAAAGACGGAAAACATTTTAAAAAATGCATTTGTTCCTGGGCGTAAATTCCAAAACTATGGTCTAAGCCAGTGGTGGGAAACCTTTTTTTCATCGGCCGCATGTATGTTCCCTTAGAAACCATCGTCACCACTCTTGAATGACTCATTGTCTACATCCAGATAGTTCAACGTCGAAATTTTACGAAGGAAATCGAAATGAATCGCTAAGTAACTCAATAATTAGTAACATTTTTCGCTTTATTTTCACATGAGGTAATAGATGAAATCGAGAGATAATATATTCAGATGTTTCTTTAAGAGGTGACTCAAAAGGCCGCAGGTTCCCCATCTCTGGTCTATCCGAAAGATATCCATTTCCCGCTTACATGTTGTCTTACATTGGTCTCGCTGAATATGGTGGCTTACGTTAAAACTTATACATTGAGATTCAGCGAGAAAAACTGCCAATATCCACCCGTCTATATAAGTTTGGCACATTGACGAGATATTAGCAAGCGTGAAATGGCGTCGAATGAAATCATACCGAGGAGGAATCGAAATGTTTGTCATCCTTTTTTGCAAGAATAAGAATGCCCCGTGTGTCTTAATTCTGTAAAAACAATGGAAACGCGTTCAATGAAATGTTTGCTGTGTCAACATGGTTAATGGAAAATTTCTTCTGGGGCATTTGAAAATGAAAGCGCTAATTAACTCTTTTATAACGCGACTTCCGTTATGAACGAAACGGCTTCAAGCGTGATTGTGGCGTTTGCGTTCTTCTACATACATTTCTCATCTTCCAGATGTAGATTCCAGTCATCTTAGATCTTGAAAACATTCTTAAGCATCGGAAATTCCTTCGCACTTTGTACTCACAGTGAATTGATGCTAACGAGTGAAAATTTTGGGATGGATTTGATTTCATGCCTTCCATACAGCTGTATCTTGATGTCGTATTCAACGTTTTTTACGTTCGCGGAGTACTTACACGGGTGAATTGTGTAAAGAGCGTATCGCAGTTTCCAATATCACGATTATTTTGCTTTACGAGGCGAGTCGTATATGACGGCTTTCGACTTCCTTTTGCGAATTCTTTTCGTCTGAGTATCTGTATTCCACTAATTTGTCGTATTCAGATGGATCCGGTTTGAAATTCTATTTAAATCACAACTTGTTCTTCTTTCTGGCGGTGTTATAGACTTTGTTCCCTGGCTTTTATTAGCTCTGCCCAGAGCCGCGCTCAGCCTACTAGCTGCCCAGGTGCGAACATAATTTGTCGCCCTTTAAAATTAAATACCCAAACCATACTTCTGTATGTAGTATATAATATATCCTGATTTGCTGGTAAAATATTTTGTAAGACGGTGAAAAATCATTGTTTTTCATCAGATCTTAATTATTACACTTAGCCTTTCTACATTGAGACATCACACAAATCCCAACCCATCCAAATCTCTGCTTATTTTTTTATGATCATACATTCTCCTCTCTGAGTAAGGGAGTAACTATTTCCTTACTTGATCATTAATGAAAGAGGTTGATAACATAAACAAACTATAAAGGTTAGATACAAGAAGTAAAATGAGAAAAATTTGGGGTTATTTCTAATTATCAAGTCTTTCAAATTTCTCCGGAAGACTTTCTTAATGGAAAGAAAAAGAAAATAGACACAGCTGTTAGAATAATATAAAATAGAAAAAAACCACCATAACTGTTATAAAGTAATCCCTGTATGACCAAAGCTAGTGATAAACCATGATAGTAGACATCAAATATAGTGGCACTGGCTTATCAATGTCATTAATTTGAGAAAGAATTTTGGGAGATTTTGAGAAAGGTGTTGATTGAAGTAGATGCTAGGGAAAAATTAGTTGTTATGAGGGATAGAAATATATTGGTAGATATTGAGAGAGAGAACTAAATAAGTGGAAACCTCTCTCAGAGATCTCAAAGTAAGTGATAATGTTGAGTATGCAATTGCCACCTGTAAAAAAGACAGTTTGAGATAAATGCGTGAATTAACCATATAAACATTCTCATCTAAATTTATTAAAGAGGTGTATCAAGAAGTATCATAGTATTAGTTATTTTGTGACAAGGGATTAGAGAGTTAGGGAGAGATGATGAGAGCATCTGAATGTAGGAACTTTGAGCTGCGCCCAGTCTATCTGACGCCCAGTTGCAAACATAATTTGCCGCCCCTAAGAATTAAATACCATAACCATATCCTGATTTGCCGCTAAAAATTGTTTTGTAAGACTTAGAAAAACCATTGATTTTGACTTCATTCCCCAGCTTGCATTGGTCACAGAAAATCAGTAGCAATTACTAATGCCTGTTCCATATGCTGACATAGTGAATGGTCATTATGAGTTAATAGTTCACATTACTTTTAATTATTATTACCTTAGCAGCAACAGTCTCCAGTAGTGTTAATAAAACACGCAAAACCGCAAATTAGGAGACTCCAATCAAATTTATAGAAAGAATACATTCCAAAACCTGAAGAAGATTTATTCTCGGTACCAGAAAATCTTTTATTGATTCTCTTTCAAAGACATGCCACTGACATTGGTATTGCAAAAAATGAATCAGTTTAATTTTTAAGTAATAGCATAGTATTGGTTTATTTGACCTAACTGGCATATAAACGCCGTAAGAAAAGCGGTTGGGGTCGCTGTATTCTGGATATATTATTGCAGTCGCTATGAGCAAGCCGTAATTTAATAGCACGCGTAAAATAATATCTCTATAGCTCGCTCAGTACCCTTGTACACTTCCACTTAAGTCTCTGTTGCTCCTTGTTTTCCTCATATTTCACCGCAATGTGAGTTAGCAACTATAACAAGATTAACTTTCCACTCTCGCTCCATACATAGTCTCGTATCTCATGTGAATTTCCTTTGGTGCTTCGAAAGCCAATCTTGGAAAATGACTAAATAGCTTTGTAATAGATGGATACTTATCTTATTCTTTTGTTTAGCTTCTCTGAGATAATTTTCGACTCCCTCGCTGCAGGACAAAGTTATCAGGAAGGATTATCAGGCTTTCAAATGGTGGTCAGCATTTTAAGTATTCATTCTTCCTCGACGGATCTTTTAGTTCCGGTATCTGTACCATTTTCTTCGCTGTAAGTATCCTACCTCAAACGAAGATAACGAAGGCGTTGGGCAGTTATCTCGTTCCCACGAAATCTTTTTCTTGGGTATGCCGAGTGTCAGAAAATATCGTGTCGAATTCTAAAGCATTGCCCATGACAGTGATCGCGTTAATAAATTATAATTGAGGAATCGAAATGTTTGTCATCCTTTTTTGCAAGAATAAGAATGCCCCATGTGTCTTAATTCTGTAAAAACAATGGAAACGCGTTCAATGAAATGTTTGCTGTGTCAACATGGCTAATGGAAAATTTCTTCTGGGGCATTTGAAAATGAAAGCGCTAATTAACTCTTTTATAACGCGACTTCCGTTATGAACGAAACGGCTTCAAGCGTGATTGTGGCGTTTGCGTTCTTCTACATACATTTCTCATCTTCCAGATGTAGATTCCAGTCATCTTAGATCTTGAAAACATTCTTAAGCATCGGAAATTCCTTCGCACTTTGTACTCACAGTGAATTGATGCTAACGAGTGAAAATTTTGGGATGGATTTGATTTCATGCCTTCCATACAGCTGTATCTTGATGTCGTATTCAACGTTTTTTACGTTCGCGGAGTACTTACACGGGTGAATTGTGTAAAGAGCGTATCGCAGTTTCCAATATCACGATTATTTTGCTTTACGAGGCGAGTCGTATATGACGGCTTTCNGCTCAGAATAGAGAGAATTGGAAAGCGCTTGAAGAGGCCTACATCCGACGTCGGATTGAAAATGGCTGATGATGATGATGATATATATTTGTTAAAATCGTTTGTACTTAAATCAATTCCTTCTAAATAACTCTTTGAATATTTCGTCGAAGCTGTGAATTCACTACGTTACTAAGGATTGGATGGCTTAATTTTGCCCTTTATCCTTCCTTTCTCTGACTACCGTTCATATTACGCATGCTTTAGCATGTGGACTCTCCTACCCTTGCTTTGTCATCGCTTTCGTTATTCCTTTCTCTCCAAGGCGCCAACATTGCGCCACGTTTTCTCCTCTGCCTCAAACGCACATATTTTTCCCTTCGATACCAGTCCGTTCCTAAGGAAAAGTCCGGAAACTGGCGAGGAAAGATAAAATGCCAACCGCTTTTCTTTCAAAACATCCTTCGAAGCCGCAATTTCCTCTTCTCCCTCCATTTACCCACTCTTTAACTCCCGACCGCGACATCCTGTGGAATCAGTAACCCCAGCTGCAGAAACCGAGCGAAATTATGTTTCGAAGGAGATTGTCATATGCGCTGATAATGATTTTTGCCCGGCGCTGGGATTTCCGTGTCTGTGGGTTTTAGGAACGGCTCGTCCGATTTTTCGAATTGCTATTCGAATTTCCAACTACCTTCCTGTTGAAATGAATTATTTTTACCATGTTTAACTAAATCATCAATATTTTAGGCTTACATTAGTGACTGATTGTATACTTTCGTTTTACTCTCGATTGGCATACTAAAATATTTGGATATATTTTGCTCTGATTAAATTTCATTTGATTTGCTATGTTTGTGCAAGAATGCAAGTTATTATTGCATCATTGCATTTAAGAAGTTAGTTAGTTAGCAACCGACTTGGTGATCTCTTCAAGGAGGGTTTACTTAGTAAAATTGTGCACGAAACAAAACCTTCGTGTGTAATTTATTATTTGAATTCAATCTAAGAGTAGATTTGATATGAGTTGCTAATTCTTAGAAACGACGAAGGATTTGATTAGGTGAGGTGTTAGCTATGAAAACGGGGAGTAAAAACGCCTACCAGAAGCTCTTCTACTGAATTGCTTTTATAGGAGGGGGCAGTTGTCATTACCAGCAGCTTTGAAAAATGCTCGAGATAGCAATATATTTTCTAAACCATCATGAGATTTTGTAACATACATTTAAAAATTTTTACTCGCTCGACATAATAGATATGCATTTACAACGCTCAGATAATTTAAACAAATCAAGCAAAAGGTGCATTTTTCTTTTCCACCTCGAATTTATCATTGTTCTTTATTTGTGGATGACGCAGCCACGTTAAAGACTTCGTCCGATTTACTCAGTTCACAGATTGACTCACTCAGGTAAATGATAAAACTTTTCATTAGGAAAATGGGAGCTATTGACAGTTTATGAGGCTGCAGCGCGCACTGCTTTTCATCGTTCGTGGTTGGTGTCCGAGGGGAGGGATTTCGTCCTGTTTAGCTTCCGGAGAACTCGAATGAGGGAATCGGACGATAGGAAGTTGAGCGGAGGTCTCCTGAGAACGCGATCTCCACCGCAGACTTATCTTCCTCACGCATTTTCTTCCTTCGCTTTCTTTCCTTATGTTTCGGTCCGCCTTCAAACGGCTTTTCACGGACTCTTCTTTCATGGCGTCTGATTAATTAAACTGGTAAAATTATAATCACTTTGGAATGAAATCCTCATTCCATTTTTGAAAAATCCATCGCGCTCTTGCCGAGTTCTGAGGAGAATTGGGTCTCTAACGTTTTTTTGTTTTCATTAATTTCTTTTCATCGCTGCTCAGAATGTCCCTCCTCAAGACCCTCAAAAGTATGTGATATTAAAGTTAAATGTGTTATTCTTTTATGCTTAAACTAAGGCAACTTCGATGATTGAACATAGCTGAATGCTGGGCCCAGTTTCTCAATGAAGCTTTTCCCTTCTCCTCTGTTTTTAAATGATCTTTGTGAGATTCATTTCACTGTAGATTTTGGCGAGACAAATTCCACATCCGATCGAGAATTTTGTTTGGAACTTTAAAAACTGGGTGAAAGACTTCTGAGAAACATCGAAAAGTTTTACTACCGCTGAATATTTGATTTTAATAGGCGTTAGTTGGCGCTTGTAATAGTAGTCAGATTTTAATAGCTATCTTTCGAGAACTCATTTTCCATTTAATTTAATGAATGAATTGTATGTTACTGAATTTTTGGTGTTTCCAGAGGAAACGAACAGCGGTTTGATTTTAGAAATCGTCAAAGCAAATCTTAGCACGGAAATATTTCTGCGAAATGTTTTTCCTGAAAACGATTTTTCAAAACGATGTAAAGAACTCGATAATCATTCCACTTTCTTACTAATTCCCGTAAGTATTTATTTTCTTCTTGACGAATATGAATTATATGAAAATCAATCATTTCCATACTAGACTATCAGAAGACAATTTGTTCAATATAAAATACGTAAGGACGTATCAAGATACCAAACCTCATGAAAGCCAAATGTTGTACTTGCTATCGCTATCCATAAAATAAATAGCGAATTAGTCCTTGAAGTGAAATCTGATACATAAAAATGTATTACTTACCGACGAGCAATTTAAAAGTCCTTTAGTCATTTTCCGGGAAGTTGAGCGTGTGTAGATATTTTGAGAAATTGAGGAAAGGCGATTTGTCATGGTCCTCGCTTTTAGCTGAGATATCTTGCCTGCGAGTTGATAGTTAAAAATATTCGATTGATCATAAAATGAAAAATTAGGTTCTTTAGAAAAATAGTTTACAAAAATTGTCTGTATTTAACAGCGTCCGAATACGAGCACTTGCTTAAAAAACTGCTCTAAACATGCTACCATATCAATTTCTCCGATAATTATGTTGATCTCTGTGACTTTTTTGTTTTCGAAGAATTTAAATACAAGTATTATCAAAATCTTATCGAAATGGTGGTTTAAGATATGACTTTTTCTGAAATGCCATTTTTACCATTGTAATGCTTCTTATCCCCCTCGTTGTTTGTTCCTTGATATTTTAATACACCTTAGTTTTGGAAATTGATTGTATTCTATATTCAAAGATTTTCATGTTGCGATTTAACGCAATTATTTTCAATGCCAGATGCTAAACTACAAAATGCAAAAATATTTTACGCTATTCGTTGTCGCGTCTGATCCTTGAAACAGGCTTATCGAAGAAAACGATGAAATTCGGTTACTATTAATTTTATGATTCGCTTTTAAGAAATTATATCTTTGTTTATTTTGGAGTGTTTCCATTTCTTAAATTTCGTGTTTATATTTTCAAAGAAATTCCTTACGAGATAGATTTTAGCGAATTATAAGAACTGGTTAGTGGGCTGATATCAATGAGAATTATTTCGCCGGTATTCTTACGAAGTAAGCAATCATTTTTCTTCGTAAATACTTTAATTTTACATTGGCCCCGTCGTATATTAACTCTGTACAAAAATAAGATTAAAATTATCGTGGTAAACTAAAATTTATTCTTTTTGATTGCAAAAATATTTCATCTCTGCAGCAACATTATAGCCAAAGCATTGGCAATCAGTTGCAAATTAGTTATAATCATTGACTATAATGTGTAGCATTCAATTATATAAACAGCAAATATTTTCATTATATAATTGATATGTTCAACCGTGAGTTTGTGGAATGAAGCACACATCTTAAAGAAAAAACTTTTTGTAGACATTTGGTGTTCCATTTGTGGAGAATTTAACACATTTTTTCTTTAAGATGACTTTTTTGATAGTGCTGAAATTTGTGGAGTGCCTGATATCATCATACAGTTTAATTTTTATTGGGAATTTTGACGTTCATACTTAATATAATGGAAATTTATAAGGCAAATATTTATTTGGCAATCTGTAAATCATTACATTATGACTGTTGAATTTTGTGCTAATTATTTGTGTATTTAAATAAATTAGTATAAAATTGATTGTGGGATGATCGTGTTTTAGCTGAGGAAACTAATATATTTCTGAACTTTGAAGGTACATTGAGGAGCATGTGCAGAAAACAGGAGTTGCAATTGAAACAAAGGGTTTTACAATTGTCACCAGTGGGAAGAAGAGAGATTCATTGCTGGTGAGTGTAACTTGAAGCTTTTTTTTTGACTCTTCTTTCATCAGAGATGATAAATTTCTGGTTTTACTTTCCTCAGAACAAACTTTTCCATCATATAGTAATATACTCTTAATTAAATTACAGGGAAATGCCACCCTACATATATTTCCACATTTTAAACCCCTGAGCCAGTTCAAAGGTAAGCCAATACACCCCTTTTATCATATATTTTTGTTATGTGAAGAGGTTTTCTCTGAGCAAAGGGACATGTGTGATGAGGCTGTGATTAAATGGCTATGTCAGAAGGAACAAAATGTAGTGCAGATAAAGTATGTCATGTAAAATGATTTTTTTCTATAAGCTGATACACATTAATTTGTCTGAAAAACTATTATATGCTTTTATTATGTTGAATACATCTGATAAAGATTTTGTTTGCTTTCAAGTTACCATATTTTAGGCTTGAAAAAAATGTCTTTCGATCAAAGCATTTATTCTATATTTTTATAGAAATATAAAATCCAGATGGTTCTCATGTTCATTTGATGATGATCAAGCATATCTACTGAGATATAACATTAGTGTCAGTAATGCCCCAGAGGTAATGATCATGTTTTTCCTCTATTGATGTGAGATTATCTGTTGAAGTTATTTCTGAAATGGAAATGTAGATATTTTTTATGTTCATATTGCCTGTGGAGAGTATCATGTTAAAAATAATCTTCTTTAACAGTTTGAAAAGATTATGTAAATGATTAGACTTATTATATTATGTAAGTGGTTAGAAAAGAGTTCCTTAATTCATAACTTACTTTGTTCTGTGAATTGTTCTGGATTTATATATCTAATGTCTGACTAAATCTCAAAAAGGAATGTGATATGATGTAACCAATGTATTCATAAAGTCTAAGAAAAATATGTTGTTCTTAAATGTCCATGGTGCTCTAATGTTTTGGTAATTGATTTGAATCAGTTCTCTTTTGACCATGATAACAAACAAATTAATAGCCTAATAACAATTGAACTGATGATAAATGATCATTTGTTTGAAACATCAATCATAACAGAATCAATTTTTGGAATCAGCATAAGTTTTATTCTGCCTTATTTGCTAGCAATAATGGATCCTACTACATATTACCATCCAAGATTAATTTTACTGTAGTATTTATTTTCTTTAAAACTTACAAGACAATGTAAATGTTTTACTAGTTTTGATTTTTTAATATCTTCAAGAATATGTTTATCTTTTTCCTCCTTACATAAGAATAGTTTCTTCTATACATTTCTCTATTCATCAGAAAATTTAAGGTAGTTCATGTATACAAAATTTTCTGCGTATTTTGAACCCCATCCATTTAGCTGGTATTTTTTAACGATTCACCTAAGATTTTAAGACAAGGTCTTTGCTGAATTTTGTCATACTATACATATAGTGGATGTTTTAATGATTCACTTGATTCCATATTTATCTTTAAAAAAGTTCACTGTTTCCATGCAAAGCTGTATTTTTCCCTTCCCTATAGATTTTCCAATTTCTTCCCTTATTTCAGTCTGCTACCCATCGTCTCTCTGTCCTCCCATTAGCTTATCTCATCCTGTGTGGTTTCTGCCAACTTCCTGGCTGTCAATTTCCTGCCAAAATGGGGTTTTGTTTTGAACTTTCAAAAGATGTATGGTTATTTCATTTTTTAACTATTTATCATGATATACTCCAAATGGATTTTATATAGTTGTCAAACAATGGATCGATAGTGATATCGGAAGTTCCTTTTATTTCTAAAGTTTTATAATTAACTCATGAAAATAACTTATTCCTTCCTTCTTTTAAACCAGAATTTTTGTTGAGCATCATTATTTTTATTAGTATATTTAAACAATGTAAATGGATCTTTAAGTTAATCATTTTCTTTCTGAATTAGTAAGCTGATGACAATCTTTTACTTATAGGGTTAACTATGGAAAATAATTGACATCTGGATTTTTAATGGTGGGTAGCATAAAACTTATGATGTTCTCTAACTGTTTGTGTGCTTTTTATGATTAATTGGTATTCATGTGTGTACATTTATGAGATGATTAATTCATAAATAATAATCAAATGATAGAAACAAATTGAAGAAGTACAATTCTAACATTATTTTCATCGGGCTTGCGCAATGTTTCTAACTGCATGCCAATTATGTGATTTTGAATTTATTCTATTGTTTTGAGTTTTTATGTTTCTGATGTTTGAGCAGGTATTGTTAAATGAAATTGTTGTGTTAACATTTGTTTGATGGAGTAGATATCTATGTTCAGGGTAGAAAAATATGGCTTTAATATTTAAGCATTTGATAGGGAAATGCAATAACTTGTGCTGTTGATAGTCTAAAATGCTTTATCCATAAATTTAGGATCGGGGCTTGACTGCTTTGTTTATAACTCTTCAATGTAAATATACAATCATATATATATATGATTGAGATTGTTTTCTATGAATTGACTTTCCTGCTCTAAATAAAATGTTCATCAATTACATGATAAAAATTGAAGAAATTTTGACATTCTCGTAAAAGTTTTTTTTTTCAGTAAGTGTTATATAATTTCCAATTCATTTCACTTTGGTTGTACTCTTCAGGTGTGTGTATTCTCTAATTGCTTCATCCATGGAATGTATTCTTTATTTTCATACAAAACATGTTTAAAAGAATTCTGAAATCTTGGACCTTGGAATAATATTTATTATGAGAGTATTAGCGACACTGAGTTGCACTATAGAGGTTGCCTTATGATGAATTTAATATTTATAGTATAGAAAATAAAAATTCATTGTAGACATATTGAAAATATGACTAATATGGTATGATATTAAGAGTGACTGTAGTTAATTTCAGTAATATTTTAAAACATGGATGAATGGTTCTGATTCAAATTATGACATAGAAGCAGATGGTCTTGGATACCAGGAGGTATCTTGTTGAGCTGTCTGGCTGTGAATTGGAACCATAACAATGTTGGGTCCCGAATAGTATAATACGCAATTGAGTGAACATATTCATAAAATTTTTAAGACAAAAAATACTTCCCTGTAATACTCCAACTTGTGATCCATTAGTAGGAAAGGATTTTAATTTAGTTTCTCTGGTGCTAAAAATTTAATTTAGCATAAGCATTTTTTAACAACTCTTATTATTGTTCAACTTTTAGGAATTTTGGGCGGTTTATAATACAGATTTACCAAGACATTTACGCAGCACAAAGACTGATAGCATAGTTGAATCATTCCTTGGAAGGTATAATTGATGATGATATAATCTATTGTATGGAGGAATGGTTCTCTAATTTTTCTCCCTATCTTCCACTTGTAGTGGATGTGCCTATGAAGAATTAATTTCAGTTCCATTTTAGAGTCAAGTTTCCCAACACTAGTTTAAGGGTACTGCCAGGTAGAGAATCTGGTTATAAAAATGGCTAATTATATAAAGTAAACATTAATGCCCAATCTAGTTAGTACATTTCAGGTAATATTATTCTAAAAAGACTATGCAAATTGCCACTATATGTTAATAATTCAAGATTTTCCAAGAAATTTTATGGCTTTCCCAAAGTAAGCTTGAATATTAGTCTGTGAATATTTTATAAGTTTCATGAATTATAAATATTGATTTATTTATTATGCTTATCTCAATTCTTATTTCAATAATATTTTTACATAAGCTCTGCCATTGAAGCTTCTTTTAATTATCATACTTCCATCCTGTTGTTACTTTTATACTAAGTATTGAATCCTGATATTGAATGCTATATGTACAGAAATGCGTTTATAAATTTAATCATTTGTAAAATCATGAAACATTTTCCATTTGTATAAGAATTCAAGATAAGCAGATTTGAAAGAAATAAAAATCTTATTGATCTTGGTAATATAGATATGTAACCTTAAGAATATCAGTTTCTTTAAAATGTTTCTGTTAATATTTCCTCATTATTTTTCCTTGGAAGCCATTTTTGTACTTCCTGTGTATGGGCTTAGTTAATTTCTTCCCTGTGCCACCTCCCTTTCCCATGCTTGGGTGTAGCTTGCAGCTGCGCATGGCTGAGTCTCTTCTTATCATTCTTGCCACTTCCTCTGATGTGTTGGAGACTGAGGAATGGTTAAGAGAAGCTAGGGGTGGGTTGAAAGTGGAGGGGGGATGGAAAATAGGAGACATAAGGCTAGTTTAGGCAATGCTTTGGAGTGGGGAAGGTGGTGACATACCCTTTCAGCAATATAAGCTGGCCTCTGGCTCTTCCAAAGATCAGTGGCAGTAGAGCAAGCATGGAGGAACATCTCAGCTATTTCAAGGAATTGTGTTGGATACTCTCAGCAGTGCAAGGAGAGTTTATTAGACTTTACTATTCTTCATCCTTATATTACTTTCATTTTTTAAAAGTGTTTAGGTTGGTATTTTAGGGAGTTGTGACTACAAATCAGGACATTTTTTCGTTCAGAATTCTGCGTTCATCTGAATTTTTGTTAAAATTGCTAGTAGCTTTTCTGCATTGAAGTTGTGCTTAATTTAGTTGAGGGAGAGTGAACTTTATTTCTGATATAATCTGAAGATTGTGTATCACATTTATTGGCTATTGCACTTTGGTACTACAGTACGGCTCATCGCCGGGCATCTTGCGTGCTTTAGACATGGCAAGCTGCCTAGTGAAGGGCAATGCCGTGGTACCTCATCTCCACCAAATCAAGAAGTTGTGTTTTGAAAGTGTTTGTAGGCATAAACCCAGGACTAACCTTTGGTAATTCATCTTTCAGGTTATCTGTGTATGATTTTTTAACATTATTTGCTAATTTTGGTAGTTTTGAATATTTTACTTAATACTTTCATAGTTTTAAATATCTCCAATGTTGTATTGTATGAATTATTGTGTAATATTTACTAATGTTATTGTTATGAACTTTGTCACTCTTTGGAAAATTTGACTTGTTTTAATAAATTGTTTATTTCATAACTTTTTGTATTTATTCAAACCATGCATTTGATACTGTAGTGAAAATATTTTAACAATTCATGGTAGTATAAATTGTTGCTCCGATTGTTGGTTGTGAAGATCTTTTGTAGTGATTCTTATTTTCTGAAATCGATTCATTCTCCAAATATCTGATTGGAATTTTATGTGATAGGACGCAATGCTTTTCATATATACTTTTGAGTTGTCATTCAGGTTATTATTTTTATTCTAAGCATATCTGTTGTGCTGTTCATATGCCATGTTAGAGTAACAAAGCAGTTATTTGAAATGGTAGTGCCTTAATGAGTAAAGACTCATTAATTCCTCCTTTCTGTTAAATATTTCTCATCTCATCTCATTTCTCAACTCATTGATTCCTCCTTTTAAATATTTTTGCACATATTTCTAGCTTTGCTGAATTTTATAGTAGACTTTGGGTTGTTGAGCAATTTGAAAGTAATTTATAAAGTCACGCTTAATTTTTTATGAGAATATGTGGTATATTAGACAAAGAAGGGTCCTTTATTTTTTTATTTTTAACATTTCTTCTCAAAAGTGGGTCTATTGATGATTTAAAAAATAATGCTTGAAGGCTTATATTAGTTTAACATCCTTTTTGATTTAAGAATTTTACATGAAAAGGAGCGGTATGGCATTTTCCCAACATTTCTGCTGATTTTTAAATCCTCGAATTGTAAGATTTATCAATGCAAAGAACTCATCTTGTAGGAAAGAAAGATATAAAACAAATAAAGTTTAAATTGTAGAATTGTAATATCTTTTATTAGTAAATTATTTTGATTTTATTTGGTTTTCAGTGTACACATAAAATGGGAATTCATTACTTTCAAATTTTGCTTTGATACTTTCAAATTTTAGGAAACTAATGGTTTTGGAAAAGTTGTTTTGCTAGCTCAGTTTCTTGCTTGGTATGGCTTAGCAAATTACTAACTCTTAATTCTAGGTTGTTGCTTGAAATTAGAGGTTCCTAAATAAACATTTTAAATATTTTACAACGCTGTAGAGTGTAACACAGTTTCTCTTCCTTACATCCTGAATCAAATATTCATTGTTATTTGAAAATGAAGAATGTGTGATATTGTGCCTTAAGCAGATATATCCTCATTGATATCAAATGTATGGCTGAACATTTTAACAGCTTTTACATCTTTAAGTACTTTCTTTGACGTAATAATGATAAAGTATTAATTGTCACTGGTTGAGGAAGAGATCAATATCATGGTTAATATCTAGAAACAAGTAGCATGGTTATTGAACGTACTTTTTTATAATTTATTTTATCATAAATGATTTGGAATTTGTTTCACCCATAAGTTAGGGTGATGTTAAACAAATTTCAATTCTAATGAAGATATGTTATCAAAAGATTGAGTATATGTGTATGAACAGTGTTTCCCTAAATGCATTAGCCTTTTTGGAGTAAGGAAGAGATACAGCATGTATATCCTTATCATTTATCTCAATCTGTAATCATTATCAATATACTTTCATGTTGACTTTCAGTAATTGGTTTTCCTCAATTTCTGTATAAGTCTAATGTTTCAGAAAGGTAGTTGTATGCTGCTACATAAGATGGTGCCATTATCTGTTAGGAATGTTTGATTTTCAATTGTTTGAATTTAATTGTTCAGTGAGGCAATTATTACAATCAATTTTGTGTTATGTTCTTTCATGTGCTTTGACATTGGTCCAATCTAGTAATAATATTTCTTTTCTTTCATTTATTTATCCTGGCTTAGCCAAAATCTGAATATTCCACCTTCTATGATCATATGAAAACTGGAGTCAATGTTCTTGAACTTAAAAGTTCTACCTTTATGATCTTTAGGCCCATCTTCCACTCAATATAGCATATTTCCTCCACTAATGTGCAAAGAATTCTTTTTCTAACAGATGCATTATAATATTTTGTGAAAGCATCAGCTGCTAATGAATGGCAGTGGAACTCTTGGAGCTTGTATTTGAGAAATAGATTGCTAAAATGATGAAACAAATAAAATCGTCCTGACTGAATGGCACCTAATTTACCTATAAATCGTTTAACGGTGAACAAACCAACAGTTAGGTGAAAAGTTAATGTAGGAGTATTCATAGTTTTAAAGAAAAAAGTTTTATTGATAGTAAAAGTCAGTATGTTTGAAAATATGATGAAAATGTATTATATTTGAAATTGATGTATTTTTATGCATTGAACCAATCCTGTGCCAAAGCATTAAAATGCAGAACAGGTCAAGGTATACCCATGTCTATTCAAGAACTATAGCCTAATCTTCATAAAAGTTAAGATATAATTGATTTTATATAATTTCAAATACTGTGTTGTTATGTATTTTAAGCTTGCAATTAGATATATGAAAGTCAGAGTTAGAACTGTTAAACACAATTAGTTGGACTCAGAAATTATACAATATCACAAGAGAATACACTCACACATACCACCCAGGTTTTGATGCATATCATCATCGTCATCTGATGATATCACAACATCACCTGGGTTGTCTGTGTGTTCTCTTGTGGTATAGTATAATTTCTGAGTCCAACTAATTGTGTATCTTCAGTAATGGCATACCACCAAGGAAAGGCCAAAACCATCAATGTTATATTAGAACTGTTAAATATCTTAGGTATATTTTCCCATAGATTGGAGTTATTAAAGGTTTGTTCTGTTTCTATTAAGATTACGTGACATAAAATGTAAGAAACCTATGTTATTTGTTGTAGACAAGCAAAAATCTTTTGAATTTTATGTGAATCTTTAAGATCCTGTCAAAATCTTTGCACGATTTGTAATATAGTGATATTTTTATAATATTTTATCTATTTTATATCTTGCTTGTATTAGCATTATTAACTATGAGGTAAGGAGATTTTTATTTACTACGTTATGTATGATGAATTTCATAACTTTTTGTATTTATTCAAACCATGCATTTGATACTGTAGTGAAAATATTTTAACAATTCATGGTAGTATAAATTGTTGCTCCGATTGTTGGTTGTGAAGATCTTTTGTAGTGATTCTTATTTTCTGAAATCGATTCATTCTCCGAAATATCTGATTGGAATTTTATGTGATAGGACGCAATGCTTTTCATATATACTTTTGAGTTGTCATTCAGGTTATTATTTTTATTCTAAGCATATCTGTTGTGCTGTTCATATGCCATGTTAGAGTAACAAAGCAGTTATTTGAAATGGTAGTGCCTTAATGAGTAAAGACTCATTAATTCCTCCTTTCTGTTAAATATTTCTCATCTCATCTCATTTCTCAACTCATTGATTCCTCCTTTTAAATATTTTTNGCTGAGAAATTGTATTTCTTATTTTTATGTATTATATATTTTTTACAATTTTGGTCATTTCTTATTTATATGCACAATGTTATGAGTCATTGATACAGTTAGAGAGCTGACTTCAAATAGGAACTGTGTGATTGATATTTATGTATATATCTTTTTATCTGTGTGCCTAAGTATCTGCAGTTATACCGATTAAGGAACCTATTGAATAATTACTTTTAGTGGAAGTTTGTTTTTGAATTGCCTAAGAAATACCCTAAACATTTTGAACATTTTCATTGCTAACATGCTGCTGCACATGCTAATTTTCATTGCGCAGTGTTGCCTTTGTTTCTACTAACAAAATCAGTTTTACAGTTAGTTTATGGAATATATTATATTTTCACCTCACTAAATTTTGTGAACTCCTTTCAATATTTTTTGAAAATGGTAAATTTGCTTTAATTATATTCAAATACTACTATTTCACATGTTTATTTATATTCACGTGCATATTCTATTCACCCAGTCAAACTTGTTTATTTTTATTTGACTAAATTTCCCATGATAATTTGTAGTAATATTATGATAATTTAACAATTTGAACCTACAAGTAATTCAAGCATCTTTATAATAATGTAATCTAACTTTGAAATCAAGAAATTATTTTTTTATTGGATAGAAAAGATCCAATTTTCTCTAAGGAAGCTGATATCAACCTGTTGGATGTATAATTTTGTCCTTCAGGTGTATAAATTAATTGATCATCCATATTTTCATAAACAAGTATAACATAAAATTAAATTCATCAATTTTCCACTTCATTTAAAAGTAGATAAGAATATAAACTATGCACAGATAAGAAATTGTTTTCTTGAACAAAACACTTGAAAAGTGTTTTCATTATTTGTTTTTGCCATTCAGTTGAAGTAAAAAGCAAGTAATTTCATACAAAATGCTTTTCAGTTCTTTCTTGAACACTCTCATGAAAAATTTTTCATGGATGCATTTTATAAAATATGTTAATTTTTCTTTAAATTAGGTGTCATGGACTTCTTGACCACGGAAGTATGTTCATCAAAACAGAAGAAATTCAGCCTCGTATCATTTGTAGACACTCCAGGATTAGTTGATGGTGATTTGAACTACCCTTTTGATGTACAAGGTGCTATCCAGTGGTTAGGTAAATATATTCCAACTTACTTTTCTCATTGTATGTACTTCACACTGTTGTGGCAATTGAATACATCAATTTTTCTTTCTGTAGGATCAACAGCTGATCTGATTTTTGTATTTTTTGATCCTGTTGGCCAAGCTCTCTGTAAAAGAACACTAAATACAGTTGAAGCTCTTAGTGACAAACATGCAGAAAAGATGCGTTTCTTTTTATCTAAGGCTGATGAGGCTGGGAATGATGCAGATCGCCAAAAGTAAGTTAAACAAGATTAACATAGAATGAATTTCAGTGTAATATACTCATTGGACATAAGTAATAAGTATGGTATCATTGGTAATAAACTGCAAGGAACTTGTTGTTCCTTGATATTTTGGTTGTTTTTGGTGTGATTTTTTATTAGAACTATTACATCATTACAAATTCATGGATATTAGGCATGATTTTTGTGCAAATAATTTTTGTATTCTTGTTCTTTTGTAGATATTGAAATACATAAATTTTCTCAACATCAATCTTGATTTTATAAAATGACGGTTTTCAAGCATTAGTGGCAATGCCTGCCTAACACTTGGGGCTTAAAGAATTCCATACTTTGGGAAAGGATTTTGACTAGCAAAACTGGAACAATTTATTTTATAAATGCAAAATATGTGTGGAATTTCTACTACCTATCTACAGCTTTTGAAAAGTTCCTTTTACCCTCAGGATAGATCTAATATTTGTAGGATTCATAGTAGGCGTATCCTTACTGGAATTTTAATGCAATATGTAATTTTTTTATTTTCTCTCTTTCTAAAGGTAAAGTAAGATCTAAAATTCATTTTGTCTTGCAATTTCATGAGCAATACACTGAATGTATGAGCGTTAAACCATATGAAATTATGTATTTACTTTAGACCTTTGATGAATCGTAATTTTATGAGTTATGTCCTTGTTGTTAACAGCAAGGACATAAGTAATAATTATTACTTGTATTTTGAATTTATCACCCTGCAGATTTTAAATGACCAATTATTAATCTTCAGTAAGTAATTGACCAATTGACAGCTGCTGATTTCTTATCAAGTTCAGAGAGAATAAGTTAAATCCTATTTGAGAAGTAATTAAGATATCATTCATACCTACTTCAAAGAGTTAAATTCTGCCCTAGTAGTAATTTTAATTATTACTATTTCAGAGTCATGATGCAAATTGTACAAGAACTTTGTAAGAGACCGAGTCTCAATCGTACTGCTTTTGAAATGCCTGCTATTTATATACCTGATATTTACAAGGTAAGTGAATGTACATACATGAAATCATCATCATTAAAAATCATTAAGTTTAATATAAAAGAATTAGAACTTTTGAACTTCTTCAGATAACTCAAAATGCAAATTTTTAAATACTGACAGCATTTATTTAGCTTTTTAAAAGTGGATTTGATTTCAGATACTGAAAAAAAGTGCAAACAAATAGGTAAAGTGAGTTTTTTTCTTCATTTGAGTTTAAAAAATGTTAGTGCATGCATATAACATGCAGGATTTCAACTATAAATTTTTGAATGAAAGTGTGTGTTATACACCGATAAACACAGTATTGCCGATCCATTAAAATACATAAATTCATGATCTCAACAATCCAACCAAGAGATTGGAGTTAAGATGTAGTTAATAGATGAATCCTGAATGAAGGGGAAGTCTTATTAGGTTTAAATAAATTCCTTTTATTCAAAATTATCTCTCTGGATTAGAGCTAGTCTGTTCTTTTGCTCTGGTCTTGCAAGATCAGTTTTAAGTAGTAGTATATAGTCATTATTAGATCTACATTTTGGAGAGGAATGAGAAAAATGAGAAGTTATGGTAAAGGGAAGTAAGTGGGTGGAGCTGAGATGAGGAGCTGACCATACACAGTACAGGGAATGAAATTATAAATTGATAACAATGAGAGAGTTTTTAGTCACAATTTAAATTATATGTGATATCCAACTGCTGCAAGATGTGTATTATGGGGTCTTTCTAAAGAGTAAGTAATAATTGAACCAAAAGTCCAAGAAGTGGTTATCTTGTGAAAGAAGCTTTTTTAACTGTGATTTACTGAAAGAGCTTCAGAATATTTAAGTGTGTTGATTCTTAAATTTGAAATCTTCCAGTATGGCTTTTGCATGAAGTGCCTCTTTTTTTAAAGTTAATTTGGAAATCCCAGATCTGTGAAGAATGTTAATTTTACTTTTTATAGTTGAGAAGTGATTTACTGGTATTTTTCGCAAAAGGTTGGTCTTAAATTAGTGATTAGGAGCTTCATCCATTTAGGAAGTTCTGTGTTGATCGTATTATTGTGACATATTCAATAAATTGTGAATATTTGAATAGTTTGAAAGGATATTGTCAATTAATTTAGATGGTTAATCAATGGAAACTGTTATTTGCATTATGGTGCATACATCACCGTAGACTTGGACTTAGGTGGACTAGTCTGCTTCACGTTATGTTATGCAGCATGTTCATGTGGAGACAATTGATTTGAAGAATAATGGAAAGGTAAATCAGGATATGTTCTTTTACAGATAGTAGAAAATTTGGTATTGTTGTCATATTTGATGAACTAGAAATCTAGAAAATTTAACTTTCCATCCAGTTGGGTTTTATGTATAAAATTTATGTTGGGATAAGGAGGGTTAATATTTTTGGCAAAAAGTTTGTCTGTGTGACCCATTCCAGACACACAAAACATCATCAGCAGATTTTAATCGGATATCAGCATGACTTACAAGATTCAATTTATAAATGATTAAACTGATTAAAGTCTGTGTGACCCATTTCAGACGCAGAAAACATCATTGGCAAATTTTAATCAGATACCAGCATGACTTACAAGATTCAATTTAGAAATGAATAAATTATTTTCTGACCTATGAAGGATAATCTCCCCTGAGAAGGGAGAACATGGTATCCCCATAGCCATTTCTTTAGGTTGAATGTGAAATATTTTGCTACTAATACTAATGGAATGAACAAGAAAAACTGTGTTAGCAATAAAAATCACAAAGGGTATTGTTGTAAATATATTTAGCCAATTACAATTCCTTTATGATAGGTAGCACTTCAGTTTTATAATTTAATTATTACATACTCAACATGAAGGTCTGAAAATAGTTCTGTAAGAACAATTGGAAAACATGCATAGCCCTTAAAGTAATACCAAACCTTCTAATCTTTGCCAATTTACAACTTCATCTACTATGTATGGTCAGCTCCTTCCTTCAACCCACAAAATTGTCTTTACTCTCCATTACTCTTCATTTGCATATCAACTCTTTCCTAAATCTGTATGTGATAATGACTTTACATAAGTTAAAATTGGTTATACAAAGTAAGCAAAAGTGGACATGGTTTTTTAAAACCTAGTTGGAATTAGATCAAATTAAAATTATTATATTACATTTTAGGAATATCTTTGGATCAATGCTTTCTTTATATTTTGTCCTTACGACAAATGCTTTCTCAAATACAAATATTTGAGTAATGATTTTTTCTTTTTCTTGTCTCAGCATCATCATTCTTCAAATTCCACTGACTTTATCTCTCTTAAATGTTCATTTAAAAAAGTCTATCACCTGAGGGACATACCATTTTTTTATATTTGCATATTATGATTCTTCCTAATACATTCCTTATTGATAACAACATTTTATAAGTTCCATATTGTATAAATAATATGCATATATTAGATAACGCATTATGGAAAAATTCTTGTGATTGTGATCATGGAATAATTTTGTGATAAAAGAAGTTTTAGTGGTGTTTTTCTCNGGAAGCGGCCCTAGCTTTGGAGGGAAAACTCATTATTCCTCCATCATGACAATGCCCCATGGCATTCGGCCCTCAGGATCCGTGAATTTTGTGTCCGAAATTTGATGTCTGTTCTACCCCAACCACCTTACTTGACTGACTTGACCCTGCTGACTTCTTCCTGTTCCCCAAACTCAAGAGACCACTTAAAGGAAAAAGATTTGAGACAATAGACACCATAAAGGAAAATTTGGTGTGGAATCTTTCACTGATTATGGAAAATAATTTTAAACAGTGTTTCCTGCAGTAGAAGCGAGGCTGGGAAAAGTTTGCACAACAGGGGGGATAGTACTTTGAAGAAGATCACATGGAATAAGCTGTAAATATTCACACTAAAGTTTTTTTAAATAAGTCCTGGAAATTTTTTAATAGACCTTGTACTTGCCTATGCTGTCAATGTTACACTCAGTGCCTTTGCTTCTAGTAGTTCCTTCAGTGGCCACTTACAAATGCTATTGCACGTTATGTTAATTTTGAGCACTACTATACATTTGTTTTGCATTTTTATTCATTCTTCATTTTTCATAGGTAATCTGCAAATTTTAGCAGTGAAGCAAGGATGATATATCTGTAATAATACTGAATTTTTCTGGACCAAGCTTAATCTTTACTGCATAAACCATTCAGAATGATAATGAATGGAGCAAGAAATTTCCAAAATTCTCTTCCATTGAACTTGAATTGAAGGATTTTTGAAATGTGATTGTTTCAGGTGCTATATGGCGGAAAATCTTGATATAAAAGAACAGAAGCACCTTGTGATTATCCATAATAAGTGATTAATTCATCAAGGTTGTTTGAGCAAATTATTATTTAAAGATAAGTTACTCATGTGGCATAGGGTCAATCATTAGTCTTCTATGGTACTCTTTTCTCTCTGTAGATGTTTATCAAAACGAATGATTGGAAATATGGGTTTCTCAGCAAAGTTTACAACAAAAGCAGAAGAGTGGTGCAGCTAAGTCAATGATACAAGGACCACCTGTGTTATACTGCTGCTGTATCCTCAAATGTTATCAAACATTGGGTTCATACCTGTAGGAAATAATACATTTTGTTAAGACTGATTCACTATAAAGCTATCTATTATCAGCTCCACAAAAGTATTCTCTGCTTTTTTACATAAATTTATTTTGTGGAATATTTTTATAAAATCCTCCTTGAATATATAGGTAGAATCTCTTAAGCTATAGAATTGGATTGTTAATGTTTAGCTCACATTTCCAGGATAACCAAATTCCCTAGGGTAATCCAACCCTTGAGAAAATTCAACTTCCTCAAATACGAAGTATAGCTTCATCTTTAAAGTAGGTTATAAGTTAGCCTTAGATATAGTGCACTTTTAGGATGTATGATGTTTGTTAAGCAGTAGCTGTAACCTCCAAATGAATCTCTAGTAACAATATGCATATATGTGTGTGAATCCATATGTCATGTATTAATTATCTAGCCAACAGCCTGGACTCTCATAGAAATTAGGTTGGATAGAGTAAGCTTTCACTCACACTAAATGATTGAATTCCCTTTTCTCTTATTTTGATTTAGGATAGAAATCCAGTGAAATTTGAAAACCAAATTCATGAAGCAACCAAAGATATTGAGCAAACAATTAACCACACCATCCAAATAACACTGGATACCCTTGAAAAAGACTCTGAGAATATAGTAGAACTTCTTGACAAACATTTGAAAGCAGACCAAGAAGCTAGAGAATATAACCGAAGAGTAAATAGGAAAGGTATGTACCATGATAATAATCAGTAATGGATGATAATTCTGCATTTCATTGAGAGCTGTGGTGGTAAACCTGTGGCACTTGAGAGAATTTTTAGCTTGTATAACTTAATTGTAGCACCATCATTATCTATTGTAATATCGAAATATTAAAAACAAAATAATTAAATGTGAATTCTTTCAGTTAATAATTATTTTTATCAATTACAAACCTACCATTAATGCCATTGTAAAATATTAAAAACAAAATAATTAAATGTGAATTCTTTCAGTTAATAATTATTTTTATCAATTACAAACCTACCATTAATGCCATTGTAAAATATTAAAAACAAAATAATTAAATGTGAATTCTTTCAGTTAATAATTATTTTTATCAATTACAAACCTACCATTAATGCCATTGTAAAATATTAAAAACAAAATAATTAAATGTGAATTCTTTCAGTTAATAATTATTTTTATCAATTACAAACCTACCATTAATGCCATTGTAAAATATTAAAAACAAAATAATTAAATGTGAATTCTTTCAGTTAATAATTATTTTTATCAATTACAAACCTACCATTAATGCCATTGTAAAATATTAAAAACAAAATAATTAAATGTGAATTCTTTCAGTTAATAATTATTTTTATCAATTACAAACCTACCATTAATGCCATTGTAAAATATTAAAAACAAAATAATTAAATGTGAATTCTTTCAGTTAATAATTATTTTTATCAATTACAAACCTACCATTAATGCCATTGTAAAATATTAAAAACAAAATAATTAAATGTGAATTCTTTCAGTTAATAATTATTTTTATCAATTACAAACCTACCATTAATGCCATTGTAAAATATTAAAAACAAAATAATTAAATGTGAATTCTTTCAGTTAATAATTATTTTTATCAATTACAAACCTACCATTAATGCCATTGTAAAATATTAAAAACAAAATAATTAAATGTGAATTCTTTCAGTTAATAATTATTTTTATCAATTACAAACCTACCATTAATGCCATTGTAAAATATTAAAAACAAAATAATTAAATGTGAATTCTTTCAGTTAATAATTATTTTTATCAATTACAAACCTACCATTAATGCCATTGTAAAATATTAAAAACAAAATAATTAAATGTGAATTCTTTCAGTTAATAATTATTTTTATCAATTACAAACCTACCATTAATGCCATTGTAAAATATTAAAAACAAAATAATTAAATGTGAATTCTTTCAGTTAATAATTATTTTTATCAATTACAAACCTACCATTAATGCCATTGTAAAATATTAAAAACAAAATAATTAAATGTGAATTCTTTCAGTTAATAATTATTTTTATCAATTACAAACCTACCATTAATGCCATTGTAAAATATTAAAAACAAAATAATTAAATGTGAATTCTTTCAGTTAATAATTATTTTTATCAATTACAAACCTACCATTAATGCCATTGTAAAATATTAAAAACAAAATAATTAAATGTGAATTCTTTCAGTTAATAATTATTTTTATCAATTACAAACCTACCATTAATGCCATTGTAAAATATTAAAAACAAAATAATTAAATGTGAATTCTTTCAGTTAATAATTATTTTTATCAATTACAAACCTACCATTAATGCCATTGTAAAATATTAAAAACAAAATAATTAAATGTGAATTCTTTCAGTTAATAATTATTTTTATCAATTACAAACCTACCATTAATGCCATTGTAAAATATTAAAAACAAAATAATTAAATGTGAATTCTTTCAGTTAATAATTATTTTTATCAATTACAAACCTACCATTAATGCCATTGTAAAATATTAAAAACAAAATAATTAAATGTGAATTCTTTCAGTTAATAATTATTTTTATCAATTACAAACCTACCATTAATGCCATTGTAAAATATTAAAAACAAAATAATTAAATGTGAATTCTTTCAGTTAATAATTATTTTTATCAATTACAAACCTACCATTAATGCCATTGTAAAATATTAAAAACAAAATAATTAAATGTGAATTCTTTCAGTTAATAATTATTTTTATCAATTACAAACCTACCATTAATGCCATTGTAAAATATTAAAAACAAAATAATTAAATGTGAATTCTTTCAGTTAATAATTATTTTTATCAATTACAAACCTACCATTAATGCCATTGTAAAATATTAAAAACAAAATAATTAAATGTGAATTCTTTCAGTTAATAATTATTTTTATCAATTACAAACCTACCATTAATGCCATTGTAAAATATTAAAAACAAAATAATTAAATGTGAATTCTTTCAGTTAATAATTATTTTTATCAATTACAAACCTACCATTAATGCCATTGTAAAATATTAAAAACAAAATAATTAAATGTGAATTCTTTCAGTTAATAATTATTTTTATCAATTACAAACCTACCATTAATGCCATTGTAAAATATTAAAAACAAAATAATTAAATGTGAATTCTTTCAGTTAATAATTATTTTTATCAATTACAAACCTACCATTAATGCCATTGTAAAATATTAAAAACAAAATAATTAAATGTGAATTCTTTCAGTTAATAATTATTTTTATCAATTACAAACCTACCATTAATGCCATTGTAAAATATTAAAAACAAAATAATTAAATGTGAATTCTTTCAGTTAATAATTATTTTTATCAATTACAAACCTACCATTAATGCCATTGTAAAATATTAAAAACAAAATAATTAAATGTGAATTCTTTCAGTTAATAATTATTTTTATCAATTACAAACCTACCATTAATGCCATTGTAAAATATTAAAAACAAAATAATTAAATGTGAATTCTTTCAGTTAATAATTATTTTTATCAATTACAAACCTACCATTAATGCCATTGTAAAATATTAAAAACAAAATAATTAAATGTGAATTCTTTCAGTTAATAATTATTTTTATCAATTACAAACCTACCATTAATGCCATTGTAAAATATTAAAAACAAAATAATTAAATGTGAATTCTTTCAGTTAATAATTATTTTTATCAATTACAAACCTACCATTAATGCCATTGTAAAATATTAAAAACAAAATAATTAAATGTGAATTCTTTCAGTTAATAATTATTTTTATCAATTACAAACCTACCATTAATGCCATTGTAAAATATTAAAAACAAAATAATTAAATGTGAATTCTTTCAGTTAATAATTATTTTTATCAATTACAAACCTACCATTAATGCCATTGTAAAATATTAAAAACAAAATAATTAAATGTGAATTCTTTCAGTTAATAATTATTTTTATCAATTACAAACCTACCATTAATGCCATTGTAAAATATTAAAAACAAAATAATTAAATGTGAATTCTTTCAGTTAATAATTATTTTTATCAATTACAAACCTACCATTAATGCCATTGTAAAATATTAAAAACAAAATAATTAAATGTGAATTCTTTCAGTTAATAATTATTTTTATCAATTACAAACCTACCATTAATGCCATTGTAAAATATTAAAAACAAAATAATTAAATGTGAATTCTTTCAGTTAATAATTATTTTTATCAATTACAAACCTACCATTAATGCCATTGTAAAATATTAAAAACAAAATAATTAAATGTGAATTCTTTCAGTTAATAATTATTTTTATCAATTACAAACCTACCATTAATGCCATTGTAAAATATTAAAAACAAAATAATTAAATGTGAATTCTTTCAGTTAATAATTATTTTTATCAATTACAAACCTACCATTAATGCCATTGTAAAAATAAAATCTCCTCTCACACATTGGGTTTTCACTTCTGTGGCAACTGAGTGAGTGAGAACTAAGTTCACCATTTAACCATTGAATTTATAAACAATAAGAGTAAAGAGAATAAATTCCCTTATATCTGAATCTGTTTAAAATTTTGAGACAATATTAATTTTATCATATTTCAAGTTAGCCCTATAAAGCAGTTTTGTATAAAAATTGACAGTCTTTGAAGCCCTTGAATCTACTTCATTTTACATGTTAACCTACTTTAGAAGACATCTGAATCATTTAACAAGGAGGTGATGGAAGAGGATCAGTTAAACCTTGGGATGCAGGTGAAGACCAACTGGTTAATTTATGTAGCTCATCCTAAAATTTATTATAAAATTCCATTTTATTTTGTAGTATTTTCCTGTTAAATGCAAATTTTCTCATTTAAGAGAGCAACTCTTAGTACTCCTTAGCTATTATTCTTGTGAAGTCCTTGGTATAGATTCTATTTAAGTGTTTATTCCACAGAATGGACAGTGTCTGTCAAGATCAAAAGCAAATCGAAAACTGGTTGACATCATAATGTTGAAGATAAATCATATCTTTCTCGCTATGTAGCACTTTTGCGAAAAATAGATCTTCCTGAATTATTTGCTATTTGTGGGTTGTATGATAAATATATCACTGCATAAATTTGAGGAAGTGTTGCTGAAATAAGCTAAGAAATCTTGACTTTAAAATTTTGATGTAAATAAATTGCAGTGAAGCATTGATCTACAGGTAGCTATATTTATGAACAGTTCAGCTCATTAACCCTTTTCTAAAGAAACATATCCCTGGTTCTACAATGAGCCAATCAATGCAAACAATGTCCTTTCATTCCCCTTCCTCTACGAGGTCTGTTCAAAATGTTTTAGGACAGTTTGAATTGCACGGTCACTTGTAGTGCAAATTAATTCTGGTAAAGAGCATTCAAAACCTTGATCACTCCTGAGTAAATTCCCATTTTCTGTTTGCTGATAACTTTTTAAGTTTCCAGTTACAGCAGTTTTGTCTTAAAGTGTTTTTTTTACTCGTGTCAAATTTTAAAAATGAACTACCTCGAGGAACTGCATTGATATGTGAAATTCTGTCTCAGATTCAGTAACTCCACAACAGAAAAATTTTGAAATCTTAAAAACTGCTTTTAGCAAAAAAGTGATGAGTTGTAGTCAGTGCATTGAGTATTATTTGCGCTTCAAAAGTTGAATTGGATTCAGTTGAAGACGGTTGTCGAAGTGGAAGGGCATCAACATCAACTGATGATGGTCATGTCAATCAGGTGAGGTCCATTGCACAAGCCAATCAATGACTGACTGTCACAGAATTTGCATCTCTGTGGAAAAAAATCAGGAGGAAGCGGCCCTAGCTTTGGAGGGAAAACTNAATTAAACCAACTCAACCAAAATAAATCTTTTTATAATCTCAAAATTTACCTCATAGGGTAGTTAGTTGAGTATTATTTCCCTTCCTCATATTATCAATTTAAATATTTTTCTCCTAGAAATAAGACATTATATTAATAATCATTGAAAAAGAGTATCATCCAATTATCATGCTGTTCAGTTGGTAGGCACTCAGTTGTCACTCACTTAAAATTGTCAATTGATGGGGCATGTGTTGTCACACTCAGATATCAATTCATAAAAATGGCTCTTCTTCAACAAAAGATTGGCTTTATTCTAACCTCCCCTTCTTGGATCATATACGTAATTAACTTGATGTGTAAATTTCAAGAAATGAAGTTATAAGGGTGAAATAATCACTTTGGATAACTTTTCGCTCTCAAAAAATGAATTATGCAGACTTTATGGATGCATCATTAAAAGTTCCCAAAAATATCAATTGTTTTGTTTCATTTACAGTATATTTCCTCGGAGCATTAGCGTTTCTGATTCCTGCTCTTTTCATCAGTCCATACATATTTCCAGTGAAATCTGCTGAAGATGTAGGTTTTGGTTTTCTGAAGGGATTAAATTTAAATCTACTATTCTCAAAGGTGAGTAAAACTAATACAATATCAATATGTAAACCAGTACTTGCCAATGTTGTCATTGCCAGTAAGAAGTTTTGAATTTTTCTCTAAATTCAAGTTAATAAAATAATCTGATTTGTTTTATATTGATGATGTATTGGCCCATAGCCTTAATTGAAAACCTTTTCCTCTGTCATTTATCTGAATATGGTGTTTTATTTCTTCACTTAATAACTCTTCTCTAATAACTCCTCCTCGAGATCTTTAATCTATGCAGAATTCTTTATCTTCCACATTTCCATTGATATACAGCTTAAAGTATCTTATCTTATTAGTAACTATATTTTCATCCTCTTAATTTCATCTTTTTATTTTATACATAACATTCCTCTAATGCATAAATATGTCTAATAGTCACCAGCATTTTAAACTTATCTTTCCAGCTTCTATAGTCAAATATTTAGAATGTTCTTCTATTGCCTTAGGAGGTTGCCATCTTTTTGTGTGGAGAGAATGAATTTTTAGAATTATATGATTTTATCCAAGGTTAAGTTCAAGCATGGATGACCATCAGTCCTTGCATTGCCATTTCCATCTATATGCAAATCCATGCTTACCTCTCAGTTTGCTTTCAGTATAACTTATCATATCTAGAGATAGTATTTCTAATCTATTTTTATTTAAATTTGTTTTCTTAAGTATAATTTTAATTTTCAAGGTTTAAAGTATCTATATTGAACAGTTGTTGTATGCCAAGTACAAATGTAGTGTTCTGATGAAGAAAGGTTACCTACATTGGATAAGTTTAATTTGGAGTCATACTTTTCGAAAATTTATGTTATAATATGTTGTTTGTGATGAAAATTTTCCATGGGAATTGTCATTTAATTCACTACTTCATTCTTTGAGCAAAAACTTGTCAGTATTGTGTGGAACTTCTGTAGAATCTTAAGGGCAATGGATGAACTTTATATTTCTTACTGGACGTAACTGTTAAAAGTGGATTTTGTGTAATTATTATGATAATTATAGGTAGTAAATGGTTTTATTAGTAGAAAAAGAGTTAAACAGACAACAAAGCTTTGAGTAACAGATTTCCCTGCACATTAGATGCATGAGCTTGAAGCATATTGTTAAATTTTTGTCCTAAAGATTAGAAAAATACATGTGAAGATATATTGATTTCTATAATTTATAGGTGGATAATTAATATAAAAGTCAGCAACCATTATATAAGATCAACTTTTGATACCAAAACTCATCGTCATAGCATCTAATATCATACTTAAGAATTGTTATCACTTAAAGTGCCCCTTTAAAAAAAAATATCACAATTTTTTCCATTTGAGGAAATTTTAATTAAACATCTTTGGAAAGATTTCACAAATCTCTTTTACAACTCGCTGCTTGGAATTTTGTATCCTCTCAAAGATACTCAAAATCAAGAGCTGTCCCATGGCTTAAAGTTTATTTGCAGACAATAATAATAATTATCTTACTTGTCATACTTTAAGGGGTCTTATACTTGATTGTAAATATAACACTTAACTGCCTTCCCATAAGCTTTATTTAGTTTCTTTTACAGTAGTGTATTTGATGGGCAAAGAAATATTTGTCTTTCTTCAAATGTAGCATTGAAGGGGGATTATAATGCCCTTTCAATATTCCAATAAACATTAAAAACAAATATCTACTCAATTTTCTGATTTTAAAGTAAAAAATGTCCAAAAACTAGAAGTAAAACTTTGGACATACTTGATTTAGGGAGTTCATAATTGCATGGTGCTATAAATAATGAGTGGCACAGCATAGTGAGTTTATTAAGTCCTGTTTTGATGAAATGATCTTCTTTTGAGATACTTCTTTGAGGTTTACTGAGGATTCTCTTTCAATAGGGTCTTACCTGGCTGTATAAATTATCCCTATTTTAAGCTTAACTTTTTCATAATTCCTGCTAACACTAGCATTTGCCAACTTCTACCAAACTGATATAGAGAAACAAGTTATTCATCTTTATTTCCTTATGACATTGTAAAGTTACTCATGTATACAAGGCATGAATGCAAAAAGCTTCATTGAGATATCTTTAGAAATATTTATTTCATAAACTCTGCAAGTTTATGACATTAGCATTTTTTAACCCAATAATATTGGCTAACTAATTTTACTCTTTTAAGGTGAATAAATCACAATTAGATAAAATTGTTAATAGCATTCTGGAAGCATTAATTCTAAAGATTAAATAAAAATTACACAAATATTTTTTTTTATTACTTAACCTAAGGAGAGTATGTAAAAGTCAGGAGGGTTATCTTTCTTGAAGTTTTGATTAGCATGGCATCAATTGTTTGGTAATAAGAGCTATGCATTGCTTTTAAAATTTAGTCTTGTTGTATGATATTACTTCTCTAAGTAATACAAATTTTTCATCAAATAGTTAATGTGTGTTCTGATTAAAAATTCTTGTGGGAAGAAATTACTCAATCGACTATGAAATCATTTCATTTAAGCTTTAAAATTGAATGTCTAAGAAATATTGTTAGATCAAATATTCTACTCAAGTCTTTCATCGCCAAAGTAAAGATAAAATATAGCAAATCAACAAATAAGCCAAGATATCTGGGCACTTATCTTATCCCTGTCTATAACCAATACATAATATCAATGATTTACTTCAAGTTGTTGTATGTAGCTAATGTTGACTTGTATATTTCCTCATTGCACAATCATACTGAATATCTTAGAAGAGGTATTAAATTAAGATTGCATGTAGTTTTTAAGGTATAATTCTTTTGAATCTTTTTTACAGGCAGATAATAATGGAAAGGAAGAACGAAGTTTTCTAAGTGCTTGCCTCGTTATTTTTGTGATATCCATTATCTTGGTCCTTTTTGCCAGATTGTCTTATGACCACAGGGCCACATTGACCAACCATCAGAGAAAATACTATGTGGATCTAAGGAATTATGTGCAAGGAGTCATAAAGAAAAAGGTAAGAAACTCGAGTTAATGAAATAACTAAAAATAGGATTTGAAATCATTTTAAGGAAATTTGCTTTTTAAAAGCCTTTTAATTCCTTCAGGTGATTATGAACTGTTTTAATGTGCATTTTCAATTTCGTTTTTACAGAATCAGCTTTATCGAGAATATTTGGAGCAAAGTATCGATAATTGCGATATTTGATTCGAATGCCTTCAAGAAGACTGAAGAAGAAACTTAAGAGTTTCAGTTTTCTTGTTTGAAATGTTGATGTGTTTCTATTTTAATTTTTTAGGTATTTACATGAAAAAGAAAAAATAATATGATGATTAATTGAGAATTGCATGTTTCATGAATGTATGTTTTACAGCCAAAGATGGGTAAAACTATTTTATGGTGCAAAGATGATTAAATTTTTATCACAATTGAACTCTCTCATTATTTTTCCAAGTTCTTATTCTCGCGTAAACAATCCATGACTTATACCTGTAATGTTATCGAACTTGCCTGAATAGGTTTTCAGAAATTCAACAATGTAACGCATAGAAGTGAATATAGGAGACCAAGAGCTAGGAAAATAAAATAATATTTCACTTAAATGGTTCCACGGCTGAAATGGATGCATCGAATGATTAACTTAATTCTAGAAAATTACAACAAATTGCATCATAGTAACTACTGTAAGGAATCAACTGAGTATACAATGTCACGTATAATTCAATTACCATTTGTATTGGTTTCCGAGGGAATGTTGTTTACTGTCAACAAATTGACTTTGCCGCAAAAACCTTAAGAACGGCCGACGTCAGGAAATCAAATACTTCACGACATCCTTGATATCTGTGACTCCTCCAAAATGGACCTGTGTCATTTCAACGCTCTCAGGTAAAAGTAATAACATTGAAATTCACATCCGTTATTTACAATTGATAGTTTCTAACTCGTACTGCACTAATGCACCAATAATGGCGTCTTTCTTTCCCATGATACCTATTTAAAAAAACACCTATTATTTAAATACTTGAATACTGAATAGATGCAGGAACAAACAAACAAATCCTCTAATAAATATGAAGCAGCAAACAACGAATACTATGACATCAGATCGGAACACACATTTTACCCTAAGACAACCACATACAATACCGCGGTTTTCGCATACTACTGATTGATCCAATTGAGGCATTTCATCTTAATGTTTTTCCTTTTCGCTGTAAAAGCTTTATTTATGTCCTAAAGTCTGTCTATAAAAGCCTAAAAGAAAACTTAGTTATTTTATACAGGTGTCAAAGTACAGTCTATCCTCCTAGAATTTTGGGAGGTGTATTTTTTGCACAACAACCGGACAGCTCGTTTGTCCAATGTGGCTTTTACTGCAGTGTAGTAGGAGATTCTGAGGTAAGGGTCTCATTTAAAACTGTTTAGTTAACTCATGTACAGTAATTATGAAATGGTGAAGAATCACCGTGGACCTGTGAGGTAGGTTTAGATAATTACTCTATTTTTTATTGTAATTTTGACTTTTTATTATCTCTATATAGTGAATTTCGATTAAATATTCTCACCAAATATTACTTACATATAGCTGTCTGCTTTCTGCTATAAATTTTTGTTTATTGAAAACGTTTTTTAGTAATTATAAGGTATTTTTGACAGTTTTACATGTCAATTACGGACGACTTTGACACTGATGATATGACGGCAGATTTATTTCGGAGTACTTATTTTTAGACTACTTCACATCTGTAAACAGATGATTTCTGTTTTCAAAATAAGTGAACATTTGGAAGTTCAGAAAGGCATAACATTATGTTTGTACTCTGTCAGAAAAACTATGAAATCTTTTACTATTATATTTCCTTGAAACCGCTTGGAAATACAGTTTTAAAGTGGTATTGAATAAATGAGAGGGAACAATTTTTATCGGTCTTGAAGTTTGTTAATAATATTTTTGGAGGGGAAGTAGATGGATTTGCTGACGGTTGAAAATGGGAATAGTTTTATGAAGGAAACAAGATTTAGGTATTTTTCGTATCTTTTGACAGTAAAATTATTTAATTTCCTTGTTAACTAACTAAATGGTCCTTCAGTTGGAATAATTTTAATTTGCTCATTTATCTGATTTGATGTATTTTACTTATTTATTTTTATTTGGATAAAGGGTTTTGATGTTAAAGTCTATTTTAATTTTTATAGGATTATATTGGCTAACTACATTGTGATTTTCTTACTTCTTATTTTCCTTCAGGCAGGGAGGGACATTGGATGATTTTTTATTTTTTTTAATTATGAAAACCATATTGCCAGGAGGCATGCCTTTGTTTTTATTTTTGTATATTCCCCTCTATGTACTTGGCGTAGTTGGGAAGAAGAGCACCCATCATCCTTCGCTTGGAGGGAGCCCAATCAAAACAAACAGATGGCTGATCTCCAAACACCTCATATGGATGGTGAAATGCGTACCAACTTGATTATTAACTACCTTCCTCAGAACATGACAGAGAAGGAACTATACAGCATGTTTGTGACCATTGGACCATTGGAGAGTTGTCGTGTCATGAAAGATTATAAGGTACGTTGATCTATAGTTATAGTTGGCTATAGTATATATATTATAGTTGATCTATAGTTAGTTTATCAGGTTTCTGTCCAAGCCATCTCTGTAAAATGTCAATATTTTCTCTAGAAGATGCCTTGATTTACTGGTTTATCATAATGAATTGTAAAGTTCTCACTTTTCTCAAGCATAGAATAGAACACCCATTTTGCAGCAAATGTAATCCCTTTGAGTTCCTGGAATGTTAAATCATGTGTTAATGATTACTCTTTCATACATTCATTGTTATCTATTATTTTAAAAGTGTATATTCATAGTTGGTCAAGTCCCTGTATTTTCAAATTTAAAAATTCATTATCTTTCAATAGTGCCTTATGATTTTATCTTCATTGTTGTCATCATTTGGCTCTAATGTAAATAAATATCTCAGCTGGAGAGAATCTTGACAATTTTATAGGAAGGTGTAATCTTTATTTGTATATGTTAGGTACTTCTTTTCCATTCATAAAAATATTTTCAAATTGATAAGAATGTTAAGAGTTAAGTAAGTTAAGAGTTTCCTATGGAAATAATCCGCTGAACAAGTTTATTTCAAATCATTATTATGCAATATAAGCCCCAGAAATTAGATTTAGACCGGTTGTTTTTTCTCTCAGAAATGGTCTGAAGAAGTCTTCATTTTGACATGTCTCGCAATTGTGTACATGGAATTTTTTCTTCAAATTAGAAAATTTTACCGTAGTATGCATATCAATACCTTATCTTTAATAGATGACATTAGAAAGAGGTTTAATCTGTGAAATCATAGATATCATGGACCACCATGCCTTGTAACAAATTAATGTTATAGCTCATTTCTGAATTTTGAAAATGGAATCTGCTTGGGATGATTGATAACATGACAGGAGTAATAGTTTCCATAATATAAGGATTAAGGTAAAGGTGTTAATTTTTTTACGGTGAAGTCATGCAGCTGAATCCCAAGGAATATCAAGTGTGAAAAATAAGGATAATAATATTTCAAGTGAGACATTATGCCTTATGTTCCTTGTGGAATAGTAGGTAGAGCTAGATAAGTTTATAATTTAATTTTTTTTAATGCTCAAGATAAGAAAACTTGCTGTATTGCTTAAAAATTTTGTTGAGTAGCCTCATTGAATGATATGTTTTTATGTTGAATTTTATTGATAAAATTGTGAGATTTATTTTTGTAGGAACAGTGTAACAATTGTGACTTATTTACATCTTAGTCACGTTGACCATTTTCTGAGCACCAATAATATCAATTACCTTTTTGGTGCTAGATTCAATAGCTTCAGTATTTTTAGTTATTAAAATAATATTAGTATCATTGGATGCATGATTGTGCAGGTTCCATCTAGTAATTTATAGATGCAGGTAGGTTATTAATGAAAAGAAGAAAAAATCTGGCCCTAGAACAGTTCCTTGATGAGCACCTTGTGTTGCACCTCTACTATGTGATATATACTACCATCACTCAGTTCAGCATGATTACTTCTGATAAATATGATTAAATCCAATTGTAAGGAGTCAGGTACGAATCTAGAAACTCTCCAAGAGAATGGAGGGATTCAAAACAATTTCCCTATGAACTCTTCTCCCGTTAGCTACCTTGATGCAATTTTACTGTGATAATTGTAGTAGATGTATAGCAATAGTGGAAAAGCTTCATAGTTTGAATTTAATTTAAGGTCCCCATCAGATCTTATGCAAATTGTCAGGAAAATCTACAAAAGTATGAACTGAAAAAGTTCAAATCATCAAGGGCGTGATAGATTTCACCCCCCTTGCATTTGTCAATATAAGAAGCTCCTATTATGCTGTCCGATGGTAGCTTTTGTAGTGACATGTTATGGCCAACACTATGAAAGGTTTTTTAAAAGTTACCAGAGATTCCCAATAATTTGTATTTATTTCCTATGCTTTCTGAATCTATCCAGAGTTTTAAAATTGACTGTAAACATAGATGTACTTTTACTGAAACCAAGCTGGAAATTAGATAAGAAGTTATGCGATTCAAGAAATTGAATTAGCTGATAATAGAAAACTTAACCAGAATTGGTTAATTTTGGGAAATGTAGATGTAAATATCGGAGGGGAGACTTAAATCCTAAATTATTTCAAACAGTTTTTCATTTTATTTTTTTTTCATTTAATCTGAGATTTTTCTTCTAAATTTATTGATTTATATTTTTAAACCAGAGTGTATTTTTATTTTTGACTTCCACATCAATTTTCTGATATTGGCAGCAGAATTTCCTTTTTCAAGTCAGATAATTTTCCACTATTCAGTTAATTTCCTGTATAAAGACTCAAAGAAAGATTGTCTCTAAGTTAAATACTTTCCTAAATGGAATGTCTTTTACCCTGTTTTGCTGGTAAGCCATCATCAAATTAGCTATTCAATATTGTACAACAATTAGGGCCTCCAGAATACCAATTTGGGTAATGTATTTGGCTTCGGTGAATGCGGTCCAGGGTTTGATCCCTGGTGGGGGCTCACCTGCGAAATGACCTAAACTGTCAAAGCACTTTTAAAATTACTACTACTACTACTGTGCAACAAACCTTTTAAAATTCTACTTTTCAAATAAGCTGAAAGAGAGGTCTCACTGAGTAACTCTAATCACTGCCTTATTAATTGAAATTTTCTTATGCTGTTGTTGTCTTTTCGTGTATATTCTCTGTTCTATTATGCTAAGTAATATTGTAGTCAATATACTTCATAAATTTGATTGTTGACTGCGCTTTAATGCTTTAACACCTTGTTTTAGGTCTCTTCCTCTGCTTCGGTAGTGCTAGGCTTGATGCTTTTGGTTTCCCTTCCATTTGCATTAAATACAATTCAATCCTCCCTCTCCTAGTCCTAAAATATATAATAAATATTTATGTAAAATTATATCATTTTATGGCAGGTTGAATTCATGTGTGCATTAAAAGAATTATATGTATGACAAGGCATTTTTCTTATACATATCATCCTCTTATTATGTTTCCTTTGTGCTCTGTATACCTTCAGATGCAGAATAATATTATTGTTGTTTTATTGCCACTGCTCATTGACTATTTGATAAACTACTTCACCCATCTTTTTTATTGCCTTAGATTTTCCGAAGGCATGAAGTTGTAACCAAGGCAAACTAATTGTGTTTCATTTTGTTTTATAGACTGGGTATAGTTATGGATTTGGATTTGTTAACTACCAAAAACCAGAAGATGCAGCCAGAGCAATTGGAACATTAAATGGTCTTCAAGTACAAAATAAGAGGCTTAAAGTGTCTTACGCTAGACCTTCAGGAGAAGAAATTAAAGAAACTAATTTATATGTTACCAACCTTCCTAGGTGGTTGTTATTCTCCTCTTGAATATGAATCAAATGCAAATTTACTCTTTTTGTAATAATAATCATAATTATTTTATAGAGATATAACTGAGGAACAATTAGAGATGTTATTTGGAAAATTTGGCAACATAGTTCAGAAGAATCTTCTAAAAGATAAAGTTACAAGTTTGCCAAGAGGTGTTGCTTTTGTCAGGTAACTCTATTACTGATTTTTATTTTTCCATTCCCATAACTAGTCCTGCTTTCAAACACCCTCAAGACTGTTCAGTCATATTTTTAAAAGTGATTTTTTTCCATTTTCACTGGTTTATGACTCTGTAGATAATCAAAAATTTTACTTGAAAATTATTCCATCAAAGATCAACCCTCTTTAAAAATAGGGCTCATGAATGATCAAGATATTATTTTCAGGATTTTTCTCCTCAACTGCATTAATAGCATATTTATAGTGGCCAATTATTGAAGGATCATTCATAAATTCAATACTTTTTGTAGTTTTTGATGCATTTTTTTTCATTTAAAAAAGTATTTCCATCAAGTAAATGTAATTCAAATTGATCAGCCACGCTCCTGTGAGGTTCTCCATTCTCTTCCTCGCTTCCATTCTCTATGTTTTAGATTAATTACAGAATCTCCAAAATGACTCATTTTATTTCATGTAATGTATTCATAGAAGAGATGAATCCCCAGTGAGAAAACACTTTTTAAAAACTGCTTGTACTTCCTACTTACTCAATGGAAGTCCCATTTTTGTCCAATGTTATCAGTCTATCAAAAATAGTTTTCCATAAATTAATATTTATGAAAAATATATTGAAGAAAACACCTTTCAAATTAAGAAGAAAAATGGATTAATTTTTTTTTTAATTTCTATCCTTTGCATCAGTGTTTAATGAGATATTTCTTTCTTTCTTATATGGAAATATTATTGTTATTAATATTTGTGTTATTTATAAAAAGAAAATATTCTCATGAATCAATACTTAGGTATGATAGAAGAGAAGAAGCACAAGATGCAATAAGAGGACTCAATGGAGTAATTCCTGAAAATGGAACAGAACCATTAAGTGTAAAAATAGCAGAAGAGCATGGAAAACAGAAAGCTGCTTACTATGCAGGATGGCAGGCTGGCTACAATCAAAGTCGAGGTAAGTGCTCCTCCATTGAAAGTGTTTGCTTTTGGGTACTAAATTATTTCTTATTTTTAATGATATCTTATTGATAAGAGAATCTCAAAAATATGTTTTGACGTTTTAATGATTTAAGTTATTTTAATGTTTTAATTTAAACTGACTTATTATAGATGAGTTTCTTTATTAAGATATCCTGTTTTTATTTACCATGAAAATACTTATGTATCCATTTACTCTATACTGTATCTATTACTTTTTGTTCTCGATTATTTTGTCATCATTTGAACTTCATTATGTTTTTTCATTTATTTGTCATATTTATACATTATTTGATATCTTAAATCAGTTACTGTGATCTTTAGATTTAAGTATCTTTAGATTTTAAGTCATAGATCTTGCATTTTATTGACTGTATGATCTCATGAGCAACTTCACCAAAAAGGGGTATTAAGTTCAGTACATGTGATAGAAATGTTTGCAAAACATTAGCACTGTCCTAGGGGCAATTGATTGTTTATATAATCATTAGTCAAATTAGATAACTTGGGTAGTTCCATTATATGTGGCCAAGTGAAGCATATATTGCATATGTCTTACCTATCTGTTTAAATCCACCATGATGATAAAATCTCGAAGAAGTTATCATACCCAAATCTCTTCTTAACTCCTGATTAACCATACCATTAGCGAAGAACATCAATCATTGGCACATTCCAGCAAAACTAGATAGAATCATTAGCAGACCATCATCCCTATTTGCTACATCAGTTTCATCTGCTTGAAATTGCTCTTCCCTCAGTATTCAGAAGTACTGTAACGATATACCCAACCTCATTCTCTTGCAAAAATTGTAATCACAGCTCTGAAATTTTCTATGATCACCTTTTGAATAGAAACTAGATATGTTTTAGAGAAAATTATGGATGACTGAATGAAAAAGAGAAATTTAGAAGCTGGTCATCAAAATGGTACAAAATATACTCTGGGAACAAGAGACATGGAAGGAAAGCAGTTAGGAATGAAAACCACGAACTACCTTTTGATGAAATAGAAATAACAAAGAGATGGAAGAGTTATAATTAAATGCTGGGATTATGAAAAGATAGTGGAAGAAATGAATGAACCAAAATTAGAAAAAAAAGAAGAGAGAATGTCACTAGAGAATTATTAATGAGAATGTTATTAGAGAGGAATTTAACACAAACCTAAAATACCTAAAGAAGGAATTGATGGAATACCTGCCTGTCTTAGAAAAAATGAAGGAGATCATTTTGAAGAGGAACAGTTAGGGTTAGTTAATACATCTTTGTAGAACAGAAAATCCCTTTGGTTTGTGAAATTTTAAAATATTTCATTTTCACATACCAAGAAAAGTAAAGCAGCCAGATGCAAACAGTACTCTACCTTTGAATTACTTACCAGCACTTCATAAATAAAATTTGAATTATTAGCAAAGGGATTGAAAAAAATAGCTTAGTATTATTTTCCACTTGGATAATTTTTTGTAGGAAGACTCCTTTTTATTTTTCTTGCTGCAACCAGCATCTTCTTGGAAACAGGGTGTCTGCTGTTATATACTATTAACGCAGCTTTTTCTCATTTCCAGGCACATTGCATCAATTTTTAATTGCATGTTTTCTATATATATTTCTACCGCTATCTTAACTGCAGAAATCTCATTTGTTAGAGGCAGAAAATTTATTTAAATCCAAATTCTGATTAATTTTAAATAAGAACTTCAAAATATTGCAAATAAGGTTCCCAATTGTTGATGAAGAGCATTTTTTTTAATTCATAATTGATATTGTGAGTGTTAAGCTTTTATTCATCAACCTGTTACAAAGTTCCAACAGTAGGACTGTATAGCATTCTATGTTACTTTGTTAAGATTTTTCACTATGTTAATTGATTCAGTCTTAACTTCTCTGGCTTCTACTACATCAAAATGAAGGTTATTCTGAAAGAATTCCTTAATTTTATATTTGATGGTAATCTATTGTAACAGTTTCTGTCACACAAAAATACAATCCTTGTGGTACTTATATGAAGATGCATAATCCTTGTGTGCAGTGTATGTCCTTAAAGATTTTTTTTTACAAATTGAGATTGTACTTGATAGTTTCAAAATAATGCTGATTGTCTCAAAAAAAACTTCATTTGATAACATATATTTGTGAGCTCCATGATGGATTATATTCCATATGAAGTCTTTCTAATCATCTTTTGTGGCCATGAGTAGTATTTTAGTTGAATTAAATTTAATTGATCAGATTGAGGCTAAAATAAACAATATTAAAGTATGTTGTGTATGATGAGATAAAACTTTAATAACTATTTTCCAACAACTCTAAGATTTCCTGTTTATGAATGTATATATTATGTAGTTGAATGTCAGATACATTGTTGAGTATTTATAAGAAAAATATTGATCTAACTTCTTTGACTTCTCTAGTTAGACAATCTGCAAAACACTTCCATAATTATAAATTTTATGCAAGGGTAAACATTTGGAAGGAATTATTCAAAAAGAACAACTATTACTTACATAAGCAAGAATACTTAACTACTTGTAAATTTCTCCTGTCGAATTATGAAGGTGGCTTATTGCAGGAAATTTTTGCTCCAAGTAGTCGATACTTTTATCATTAAGATTAAGGTTCATGAGCTTTATGGCAGTATTTTGTTGTTTTGATGTCCAAAATCTAGTTTGACACTCATTTTTTACTTCTGTCTTTTCCTTTTTCTAATGCATCAAAGGAGGAGATGGTTTGTATGGGAAGAAAAGAACATATCAGTTCTAAACTGATTATTGTTATATGATGTACATTTGTTTTCTGTTTGTGTGTGCATTCTAGATGATATTGAATATGCAGAATTTCTTCCCCTAAAAATTACTGAGTTAATTAGTTTTTAGAGGTAAGCTTGAATATATCTCTGTGGTATTTTGATCTTAAATTCTTATGTGTAGATAAGAAAACTTATCATTAATGTTAGTGGGGGATACTTCAAATGTGCTAGGATTTTTTTTATTATTTATAATCGTAATTTGTGTATTTTTTAATGATAGTAGGTAAATTACTAATATCACAAATCAATTGACTGAATTATTTCAGACATTTGTCTTTTAAAATGCCCTGTGATTTACTTTTTTTATATTTTAAAGTATGCAAAATTAAATTTTCATGAAACATAATCATACTACTCATCCAGGTTATGGGATAGCTTCTATTTGTTAACACAAGTTTATGTGCATTGATAAGTTACAGTGTGCTATGGTTATTAATTCAAATGGCAATTCTTGCCGCTCTAGTACATGCATACCCACCCGTGAAATTAAAGGTGCCATAAATGATTGTATAGTGGCTAACATTAAGTATTTAAAATACTGAGATTGAGCCGTACATTTTGTGAGTCAGTAATAGTAATCCACTCGGTACTTTGCTAAGTACCACTTTGTTAAATTCCTAGAATTTTGTCTCTTAGTTGAATGTAGAAGGGAAATTGGGAATTCTTGTTGGACTGTAAAGTTTCCCTGTTTACAAATACACAATACTCGCCTTCTTATAGACATACCTTCAGATCAATGAACATTTTTATTTGACTTGTTCTAGACAAAAAGTATGCCGTAATTCAACACCTCAGTAACAAACACTAATGATTCTTAAACTATCGCAGGTGGATAGAGGTTTTATTCTGATTGTGTGATGCAATCATAATTTGACAATCATTCATGTTTATTCATATGGTCTCATTTATTTCATTGTGCAGATCACCAAATAATAATGCTGGTGAATTTAGACTTTGCTGACAAATCTTATGAAATTTCTGTAAAATAGTGTTTTTGACCTGCATATCATTGCAGCTGTACACTGGGGTACTCTCCTAGTAGATAAATCGATTGAATATGAATGGTTAAAAATTAAAACTGTTAATGCTGCTTCAACTTATTTTCCTGTTAAGTATTTCATTATTATAATGTAAATATTGTAAGTGTTGTAATTATGCAAAACCTTTGAGGTAGTATCAATGATTGTTAATTTTACCCATAAAGAGTATAAGATGTTGCATATTGAACATAAATGTTTATATACAAATATAAATATTTTTGTTGTGTTGAATTTCCTTTAAATCTGCTTAATAATGAGATTGCGGCATGCAATCCCCATAGTTTTGTTACTACGTTATTGTGAAGTCTCATGCATTAGAATTCCAGATTATGAGAGATCCCCATTTTATGATTGATGATCAATCACATTTAATGATACATGTACAAATTCAAAATAGTATTATGGCTGTACTGGAATACCTCTAGGTATTGGTTACAAACATATTTTTTTCTCAAATTTCCAACACAGTATTTTTTAAGAAATTTATTTAAATACCTACCTTTTTGAGGTTTTATTTAAAGTAAGTTAGGTACAGTCCTGTTAAAGCTTCACCGTATTAGTATGGGTTAAGGGTGGGTAAAGCAATCTCAATCTGTCTGAGGTCACAGTCCAAGGATATACAGGTTTAGTTTAAAGCAATGCACTCAATAGCCTACCTTTTTGAGGTTTTATTTAAAGTAAGTTAGGTACAGTCCTGTTAAAGCTTCACCGTATTAGTATGGGTTAAGGGTGGGTAAAGCAATCTCAATCTGTCTGAGGTCACAGTCCAAGGATATACAGGTTTAGTTTAAAGTAATGCACTCAATAGAGTAAGAGTTAAAGAAAACTAATTAGATATATTTTTAATATACCTAGACAAAAAGAATATCTTAGGCAAAAGGTGTAAGAACATTGAAGGGATATGGACATGGCAGTGTTTGAAAGTTGTGAGTTAAGTTAATCCAAAAGTCATTGTGACACAGGTCTCCTTGTGGATTTACCATGGGTAGCTACTTCTGAGGAAATAGCTTTTCAGTGGTTGAAGATCGCAAATAGTTACCAAAATGTGGATCTAATTCTCAATAAGAAGATGAATCAGCTATTTTGGCATCCAGCTGTTATCATAGAGGCTGTTATCATTCTCTGTAATTTCAGGTGGTGAACTGTGTTATGGCTTTACGTATATCTCACAATCTCAAAAGGTTCAAGGTAGTAATAGAGCTTAAATATACACCTCCCACTTTTTTTTGCCCTCAGAACTGCTACTTGCATTAATAAATCGTTGCACAATATGTGCTATCTTGCTTATTTTTCTCTATTGCCATTTTTCGAAGTCTCATAAACCATATCTAGGGATGTTTGATTGTGAATATGGCCCTTTGTAATAATTACAAAGATTTTCCTAACATTATATAATGCTCAATAGCTTTGCATTGCAATAGAGAGGCTTTCATCAGGTATAACTGTAGATGCTAATTAAATCCTTTGCCTTATGATAGGCATATTTTATTATTACTAAATAATCAGCTTTTCAATTACAAATTCTTACTCATTAGCTTACTCTAGCAGTCCTTCATAGATCTGTACTTCTTATAGTACAAATCTCTCATTTTTTCCATGTACTAATGCATTCAACTGTTTTCAATGTGATGTTCAATCCATTAATCATGTTGCTTTAACTTCAAATCTATATGACTGTTTCATAAGAATAATTCCTTAAAGCAACACTTGCTTTTATGTTCATTTAAATTTCTTGTTTCCAGAACATAAAAGGGACTACCATCACTAATTTGTCAAAGTAGTAACATCTATTTAATGCATCTTTAAGCCTGCTAATAATCCTCAATGTTAATCTTTACCTAACCAAACTTACTTTCTCATGCCAATTTCTTCAAACAACTAATTGATAATGCATTGCCATTATATCTTGTGCCCTCTCACTATGTGTAGCTTCTAAAGTTTTGCATTTACAGTGACTTTGAATAGTAATATTAAGGGAGAAAGTAAAGTGCTTCACCATAAAATTAATGAACTGGAAATCTGTTATTCAATTTCAAGGGTTCAGATTACAGTAGATCTAAATAAAGTATATTACTATGGTGGGACATTAACAGGACAATACCATGTGTCATTTAGTTCATAGAGAACTGTATCATCCATAATTCATAATTTTCACCTATAATATTTCAAGTCATCACAACATTGGTTATCATTGGTTCTTAAAAAATTTCTTGGTATTTGCCTATGTTGATGATGGAAACAACATATTTTTCTATAGACATGGCATGAAAATTATTCTTGTCAAGGAAAAAGAATATAATACATAGGTATAACAGTGACAGAATATTTTTTGTTGGCAATACCAAATTACCTGAAGTGATATAATCTAAGGTAGGCTTTAATTGACTTTTGTCATTAGATGCAGTTTCTATTGAGATTGCTGTTGCTACAAATTGTAACACTGATTCTAGCAGATAAAAATTTCAAATCCTAGTAGATTTAGAATTAAAGTATGAAGTATTGTTAATTGTTGAAGATTCTTTATGAAAAAAAATTAGATTACCCATTTGCTCCAGTAAGCTACGGGTTTTAGAAGTATTAATTCTGTGATGTATATTTAAAGAAATGTTCTAGAACATGCTGTAATTGCTTGATGAAAGTTCAATTTCAAAGGGATTATCATTTAGCCAAAATATTTAAGTTAAGGACTTTCAAATGACCATTGATGTTTCTAATATCAAGTTATCTAATGTATTAAATAAAATTTAATGCAGCATTTCTTATATGAAAGCATTATGTCATTTATTGGTAAACTGGTAAATATTGATGTTGTTTTTATATGTTAAAATTTTAATTATTGACTCTTTTATCTGTTTTTAGTTACAATATTTATTTCTTTTCCTTGGTTTGAGGGACTTGTGCATTTATTTCCTTTGATTTTTACCAAAGATTTTCAATGTTTTTTATATAAATGAGCTAAGGCCATGACGCTATTATATTAATGGCAATGACTAGAGTGTTGAAAGTTGAATTCTTTTGTTGTGGTGTTATGAATGCATAGAATTTATTCAAATTGGAAGTGGAAAATAGATTATGCCATTGTATCGGCATGAAATTTGAGGCCATGTTAAAAATGATACTGAATGTGATATTTGATAGTGAAAATATTTTGGAATGGAAACTGTCTGCAAGGTCATCCAGTTGTAGTAATGAAATGGCATACATAGAAATATTTGTAGCTTTTGTCGTTATAGATGGAAGTATGAATCTTTGTTATGTAATAATACTGATTGTGAAATGATTAACTTCTATATTCTCCAAAAAATTCAGCACAAATAAAGACATTATGGCAGATCATATTTGACTAAGAAAATTCTCCCTTCCCTTACACTGGTTATCCAAGGGTATACTTGACATTGTTTTGCAAATTATGCAGCACAAACTTCATTTGAGTTAATAAATGTATTTATGTAAATATCCACACATGCAGGACTATGGGAATAGGTAAGGAAACCACTCAGATGCCTCTTGATGGAGGTGCCATTATGAATAATGAAATGTGTATTTATTTATTTCTGTATAAGATATTTGTTTCAGGTATAAAAGTGAATTTCCAAAAGCAGAAAATTTTTACTTCTTATACTTTTTAAGTAATTTAAAAAAGTTATATCAAATGACTTTGGAACATAAACAATAGTACCCAATTACAATTCACCTGAGGCAGAAAATTGTCTTGAGATTACTCTTTATATACATATCAAACCCTGTTATTCTAATCTGATGAAATTCATTTTACAATCACTTTGGAATTGAATTCTAGGTACATGAATTGTACATTTAACATACTAAATAAATAACTCGTTCTTAATTCAAAGTTATATGTATAATGAGACTCAATCTTAGCTAGGGTTATATTTCTGATTTTGGTACAGTTCCAGCTGTTGTTATTTGTATGTGTAAAATGTCATTACCTTTGAGTAGAAAGTGAAACATTTTTGGCCCTCACAGAATTTCATTTGCAACATTAAGTTTTTGTTGAAAATTTGATAGGAAGAGGGAATACGGCTCATGTTTGAAAGTATCATGTTTTAGTTATAGTGTGCCTCTGGTGACCCAAAATCCATAAAATGCACAAGTGCCTTAATCCACTTTGTTTATGCTCACCTATGAGTCCTTTATGATTTGAGGACAGAGGGATGCAGAATATTTTGGTGGCAACTTAATGATCGTTGCAGGTCGAGGAGGTCGTGGGGCAGTGGGCACACGAGCAATAAGCAGTGGGGCAGGAATGGGGGGCAGTGGGGTTAGTGTTGGGGGAAGTGGGGGTGGTTATGGTGGTGGAGCAGCAATACCCCTTAGAGGCTACAGCCAAGGCTATGGGGCAATGCGCCAAGACAAGACTCACAACCGTTACAACCCTATTGGGATGGGTGGGGGCTACAACACTTATAACTGGAACTGATCTGTCTTGTTAAATCCATTTACTTGAAGAGATTTAAGGAAAGAGGAAACTTTAATTGTAAAGGTGTTGAAGAGGAGAAGAAGTGGTCTCCTCTAACACGTGTGCCGTACGAGGCTTGGTGTGGAGCTTTTCTCTTCCTTTTCTGATCAAAAATCTTTGTGGTTGTGACTCATTAAGAGCAGATCTTGATCCAATGTCTTTCCTCGACTTGTTTATGTCTAGTTTCTTTTGCATTGTGGCTGGAAGGTGCTTTTTGGCCAACATGCTTCCCTATTAGACAAATGTGCTTGTTAATTTCAGCCTTGTTAACTTTTGCCAAAGCTGTACAAACAAATCTTAAGCTATTTTTTATTATTTGTTTTTGCATATTTTCATTTTATGTATGTGGAGGATCTCTTATAATTGCCCAGATGACTTGAGCCAATAACAGGAAAGAAACTGAAATAGAGATTAATTTTAATTGGAAGTATAACATTAATTTATGCTGCTGATTCAGGTTTCTAAGAAATTTTTTGTTTCAATTTTGTGATTAAATTGTCCCATATGGTAGGCATTTGTAAATCCAGGACAAAATTGCTTTCTTAACTTTTAATGATTTAATTTATGATTTTATCGGATTCTGCCTATCTTCTTTCATGTTTTAAAAGTGTATATTTTTACTTCCAGTATTTTTCACTACCTTTCATTGAATTGACATTCATTTGTCAAAAAATATTTAAGTCTCCTAAGTATTAAAAATAGGGCATCTGGAAGCAGATTACCTTACCTATTGTTTATAAGTAAATTGTACAAATAACTTTAAAGAAATATTATTTTAATATGCTTTCTCATACCCGCTATTATATCTTCATTTCGGTTCATTGATGGATAGTTACAGAGATTTATTGTCTTAGACCGTTTGATTCCATGTGGGTCATAAATGAGACTGATTTTTTTCACTTAAATATTCAACATCTTTCTCTAAAAACTAGTTTTTGCTTTTTATTTTTTAAATAGCAATTTCTGATTTTGGTGACTAATATCATACTCTTGGTTGAAGCTCTGTTGTAATACTTCTCTGTTGCCATGTTTTATTTTGTTAATATAAAAGTTTGTAAAGTCAAAAGAGAAGTTCAATAAAGTTATAAATATTGTTGAAAATTAATTTTTGTTTGGCCTCTAATTTTTTGTTTTGTTTATNATGTAATAATTACTTATAATTTTCTGTGCATTATTACAGTGGTATATTGTAATTATTTAGAAGAAATTGTTTGAGGGGAATAGAATAGAAGGAAAAGAATCATTATATCCTAATTCTTTTCCAAGAAACCATTTATAGTTATATACACCTGTTTTAGCTTAACAGACCTGTAGATTTTGCAGCACAAAACTATTTCTATGTTATGCCAAAATACAAGAATACGTAGTGTGGAATGAAGTTCTTTAGATTTCATTCTTAAACTGTATCTCTTTGACGTTAATTTGAACTGACAGTTGTGGAAGTTTATCGTTTAGTAGTATTGAGAAAATTTTATTCTTGAAAGGAAGAAGCGGGTTCAAAATGATTCATTATGAATCATTTCATTGATGGTCATTAGATGTAAAGATCATGATAATTGAGATGATGTTTACCATAAAACAATAAAAACGATACAACAAATCATTATTTCCTAAGAGATAAAACATCTATTAATTTGATATTTTTGAAGTATTTTTATGACAGTGTATGTTCTAGCGAATTTCAAGCCTCTCTGTCTTTATTTAAAAAGTTACTTACGTTACATATGATTTCCAGATATATTAATCTTCTGTAGTTGATCGCCAATCTCTTTGTTTTAATATTATCAATCGTTGTTTGCGACGAAATTTTACGCTTACCTCTTTTTCGAAGATCGAACTTACTCCGGAATAACTGTCAGCCACTAGGACTATGACATATATTGACGCCCACTGCTATATCATACGGTTGAATGCCGTCTTTTATATATTTCATATTAAAGAGGACAAGTACTCGGCGCCTAAAGCTGGAGAGTCTCCAATCAGTATTGCTTACCATCTAGAAAACAGTTTCCAAAACTTACATTACTGTCCCCTTGGTTCCGTACTACCGCCCCCCAACCGTCATCCGTGCAAATTACTATCTTTATGGCATAATTAAAAGAAAAATAAAAACTGCAATGAAGAAAAAGTCATTAAATCGCTCTGCGTCAATTTTCTGATGTTTTATTCCTTCCAAGAATCCAGTAAGATTCAATTGAGAAAGAAAGATAAATGTCGGTGGGATTAAATTCTTCTGCGACAAGCCCTCGTAGATTAGTCCAACGCTTCTATCGTCTGTCCAACATCATGAAGACACAATGTATCTCTTATGGCCCCGTGCATTTCTTATGGGAGATCGGCGTGCGCTGTTGCCACTTTTGCATAAAAAAAAGACAGTTGGCAAAAATTAATTTTTAATACTTTTATCACACAGCAAAAGTAATTCCGCACAGCATGGTGCAGTTTAATCAATAGAAAAAAATTTTTACTTATACTTTTTAAGTAATTTAAACAAGTTATATCAAATGACTTTGGAACATAAACAATAGTACCCAATTACAATTCACCTGAGGCAGAAAATTGTCTTGAGATTACTCTTTATATACATATCAAACCCTGTTATTCTAATCTGATGAAATTCATTTTACAATCACTTTGGAATTGAATTCTAGGTACATGAATTGTACATTTAACATACTAAATAAATAACTCGTTCTTAATTCAAAGTTATATGTATAATGAGACTCAATCTTAGCTAGGGTTATATTTCTGATTTTGGTACAGTTCCAGCTGTTGTTATTTGTATGTGTAAAATGTCATTACCTTTGAGTAGAAAGTGAAACATTTTTGGCCCTCACAGAATTTCATTTGCAACATTAAGTTTTTGTTGAAAATTTGATAGGAAGAGGGAATACGGCTCATGTTTGAAAGTATCATGTTTTAGTTATAGTGTGCCTCTGGTGACCCAAAATCCATAAAATGCACAAGTGCCTTAATCCACTTTGTTTATGCTCACCTATGAGTCCTTTATGATTTGAGGACAGAGGGATGCAGAATATTTTGGTGGCAACTTAATGATCGTTGCAGGTCGAGGAGGTCGTGGGGCAGTGGGCACACGAGCAATAAGCAGTGGGGCAGGAATGGGGGGCAGTGGGGTTAGTGTTGGGGGAAGTGGGGGTGGTTATGGTGGTGGAGCAGCAATACCCCTTAGAGGCTACAGCCAAGGCTATGGGGCAATGCGCCAAGACAAGACTCACAACCGTTACAACCCTATTGGGATGGGTGGGGGCTACAACACTTATAACTGGAACTGATCTGTCTTGTTAAATCCATTTACTTGAAGAGATTTAAGGAAAGAGGAAACTTTAATTGTAAAGGTGTTGAAGAGGAGAAGAAGTGGTCTCCTCTAACACGTGTGCCGTACGAGGCTTGGTGTGGAGCTTTTCTCTTCCTTTTCTGATCAAAAATCTTTGTGGTTGTGACTCATTAAGAGCAGATCTTGATCCAATGTCTTTCCTCGACTTGTTTATGTCTAGTTTCTTTTGCATTGTGGCTGGAAGGTGCTTTTTGGCCAACATGCTTCCCTATTAGACAAATGTGCTTGTTAATTTCAGCCTTGTTAACTTTTGCCAAAGCTGTACAAACAAATCTTAAGCTATTTTTTATTATTTGTTTTTGCATATTTTCATTTTATGTATGTGGAGGATCTCTTATAATTGCCCAGATGACTTGAGCCAATAACAGGAAAGAAACTGAAATAGAGATTAATTTTAATTGGAAGTATAACATTAATTTATGCTGCTGATTCAGGTTTCTAAGAAATTTTTTGTTTCAATTTTGTGATTAAATTGTCCCATATGGTAGGCATTTGTAAATCCAGGACAAAATTGCTTTCTTAACTTTTAATGATTTAATTTATGATTTTATCGGATTCTGCCTATCTTCTTTCATGTTTTAAAAGTGTATATTTTTACTTCCAGTATTTTTCACTACCTTTCATTGAATTGACATTCATTTGTCAAAAAATATTTAAGTCTCCTAAGTATTAAAAATAGGGCATCTGGAAGCAGATTACCTTACCTATTGTTTATAAGTAANCACTTTCCTATTTTTCCTTCGATTACGATATTATTTAACATTGATTAAATTGCACCATGCTGTGCGGAATTACTTTTGCTGTGTGATAAAAGTATTAAAAATTAATTTTTGCCAACTGTCTTTTTTTTATGCAAAAGTGGCAACAGCGCGCGCCGATCTCCCATAAGAAATGCATGGGGCCATAAGAGTCATCCATTGTGTCTTCATGATGTTGGACAGACAATAGAGTAGTCGGTATTGCCCACTTCGGTAATCACTGGTCTAAATCCTCTCCTATCCAGAAGAACATATAGATTAAATGTAATAGGATATGGTATTTACAGCGCCCACTGGTAATTAATATTTCCTCAGAAATAAACCCTTGTTGGAAGTTGGAAGAAGACTAAAATCTCACAGAATTCCGTGAGGAATCGATAGGCTTCCTGCTCTTTTAATGCTTATTTATTTTCTGCATTGAACGTTTATCGCAGATATTATTTGTAGAGCTGAGCTGTCTTTTATGTTATTTTGCTTCTGTGCGATGTACTTCAGTTTATGCCAACATTCTCTTGTGTTCGCTGAAAAACTGTAACGTGTGTTTAAGCATTTGTCCATTTCTAGTCAGTAAATCCGATTGGGTTCTGCTCTGCAGTGCAAAGACGCAGAGGCGCACTGAGGTACGAAATGCAAAAACCTTTCAAGGAATTTTTCCATCGGTCTTCCTTTTGGCATATTTCGGGTTGGTCTCACTTCTTTCAGATGTTGGGAAAAGAAAGTTGAAGCCATTTGGTGCTTCATCTCTAAGCCATCCTGTCTCTCTTCTCCATTCATATTTAGTTAACCTTATCTTTCCTCAGATTCATTATTTTCTAGATCAAGTGTTGAAATTATTTCAAGGACAAGAAAACCCCTGCTTTGGTCAAATCAATTTGGTTCATGGTCATATGTCGTTCATTAATTTGAGTAAATTGGTTCCGAAAACATTTTCACTGAGTAGCTCAGTTAATGTACATACATACAATAAGACCGCAAAAATTCCTTGATGACAATCGTAGGATTTACTACGACTTTTCGTAGAAAAAATATTTACTCGTGCGTTATTTTATCTATGCATCTACTACTCAGCTTACATCTGCAGCTGGAGAAGATCAATATCTCGCCTCAGTATGTTTTCCGCATTAGCGAGGAACGTTGCGTTTTCTTGGATTTTTTCGTTTGCGGCATCTTTCGTTATTTTTCTCTTCTTATTCCTCCTTTAAACGTGACGAGTTAATGAGTTTAGGTTTACCTTCAATTTAGCCGAAGTCCTTGCGGGAATATACAATTTAAGCAGGCTTTCCGCTTCTAAACTCAGTAAACTCTTTGCGAAAACAAAGTAACATTGCGTTCGACAATTGCATTATTTCGCATTTTCATCATTACTACTGTACAGTTTTAATCGTACTACATCTGATATTCTAGTAAAAGTGACGTAAAGGGGCACATTCCGTGATCCCGGTGATGGAATGGCTATTGACGCAATCTGCTCATGAACTGCAAAGCAAAACAGATTTCGCCTGTTGTGACTAGGCTTCCCGATCGAACTAGGCAGCAAGAATTTACAAGATCGTCAGTAATGACGAGTGTTTACGCGAACTGCTCTCCTTGTTTTGCAGACCTTGAGCTAATTTTAACCTAATTTTTAAAGCTGTGTCGACGTATCGTCGCCTATTATGAAATATACGAGTCTTTATGCATTTCTTCATCTGATATTCTTGTTATTTCTTTTCGTATAGAAAATTCAAAACAGAATTAAATCTTCAATTCGAACTCGTGAAATTCTTACTCATGGAAGTGTATGTAGCAACATGTAAGATTCTCACGGTATTTGTAACAATGGAAAATACGCTTACTTTTTTTGGGATTTTATATATGAATTTTGATTTTTTGTCGAAATAGAATATTTTACAATTCTGCTTCAAATTGGGTTGTCATGTTTGATCGTTTTGCTCGTAAAGTGTTCCCTTCTTTAAAACAAAGATGAATTAAGAATAGAAATTACGGAGTGCGTGTAAACTATGATTGCCATTACGTGTTGTACTAACATGCAATATTTAAGTTTCATTTCAAACAGTTGAACCATTTTTCATCAGAAGCTTGCATAAACAATCAAGGCGCACATGAGTGACGCACGCATACAGTTAAAATGTTTAACAACGTAACTGTTTGTAGGGAAATGAGTTTAATCAGTAAGGACACCGAAAGAGTAGATTTTCGTTTTGCTGTCACTTGTAGTTGTAACGAGACGGAGAGCCAAAATTATGTCAGAATATGTCCCAAGAAGTGAAGGAATGGCTGTATCGAACTTATGAAAATGTCGCAGTTTTCCAACATCTACTCAAGAGAATTGTATGCTTCCGAGAAACATCTCCCATTCTCACAAGGCCCGTTTCTGAGAACGTATGGTAACCGTGTAGTTATGCTTTCTATACAATGGCGGTTCAACTGTATTCAACAATTATGTTACGTATTCACCGTAGGATTCCATTGGGTCCAACCTTTCTGCTACTGTCTCCAAAGTAATCTTTACAGTTCCTTATTATTCAAGTAGGGAATCACACATTGTCCACGCCTCGAAAACTGTTATTTCATCTACCCCTGAGCAAAACCCCTTGACCCCATCATCAGCGAGTAATGCATATATACATAAATGTGATTTACATTCATTACTAAAGCACGGAAATCCTTATTAACTAATGCTGGTTCTTTTTACTTCATCGTTTTCCCACGAAGTTTAGTAGGTAAAAATTTATTCACAGGAAATTATGACTTAAACGTGAATTTATTCACTTAAGTTTGGTACAGTTTTACCAGCTCCATAATGTTTGGGGGTGAAGATCACGAAGTTTAAGAATCTACAGCCAATTATGTCCAACAAATAATTAATGATATACTTCATACATCAGAATAAATTATTTTTTAACAGGAAAATTAAATTTATTGTAGAATACAGTATGAATAAGTGTGAAAATTAACGTTGTTGAAATTTTTTAATAACCAAAATTAGTAAACAGTTTAAGGAATGATCATTACTTTTTAGGAAAATGAGTAGGTAAGTTAACTGTCATATTATTTCAAAAATTTTGAGATTACAAATATTATCAGCCAGGAAGTGTTAAAATATTTTCACAGGTCTGTTTTCAAATTATATCTCTCAATGCTTTCAATAAAGGATGAAATACAGGGATCAAGGTTAAATTATCGGGTAAAGATAGTATTACTATGAAATAGACCAGATTGTGAAAGGACATTCCTGAAGCTTCTATAGAAGAATCATAAGGTTGGTAGGAAAGCTATTGAAAGACTGTCCAGGGACTTCAGTAGCTTATGACTACATGTGAAACAAAGGACAATGATAGCATCAAAGGTATCGTAAACCTTGACTAAAGGCCCTCTAGATTTTGAAGACTTAGGCCTGTCAAACCTATAGGTGAAGCCGGCCATGTACATACATTTGAAATATTCATATTATGCCTTTTCACCCAAAAATTCCGTCCGGGAGCTATTTCCTTCTTATTAAATTGCTTGCCTTTCAGTTAAGAAGTTAATTCTTTTGCCAGAATCTAAACATGTTTCCCGAGCCGTCACTCCGTTGCTCTGCTCATGAATTAGATGAATTCTGATTCTAAACTATCAAATTTTTACTGAAAGATGAATTTCAGACTAAATTGAGTTCAAATATTAATTAATTGGAACGATTATTGACAATAGTGGATCAAGTATTACATAAGGTTAATAATTCTTAATTTCCTAATTTTTCTTGTTCAGTTGGTTAGTGTAAAGATAAATGTGTAAGTATTTTAAGAAAAAATTTTTAGGAAGATGTCTATGACTAAATGATCTACAAATATTCGGTTAAATATATTACAAGTTATTCCTCTCATCCATTTAGAAAGATCTCAATACTTTATCTACAGTTCTATGAACTATTCTTTCGTCTCTACGTCGCATTAATGCTTCCTACGAAATTTTTAAAATTACCAAGCACTTCGGGTCAATCTGGTGAAATTTGTTAAGATGTACATGTAGAGTTATTCAATAGTTATATTAGGTAGTTTTGTTAACCTTATCTTTTAAATATTTCTCATCTAATATCCATTTATCTTGTTTCAAATTTTATTCACTACCTTTTTACGGTTTTTTGAGAAGGTGACTTAGGGAAATTTAAAATTATGACCTTCCGTGAGCGAAGAAAGCGCCATAACTTACCCCTTTATGTGATTTAACATCATTATACTTAGAGGTCGTAGTTAACTGTGTAAGTACGTAATTAGAGGGACAGTTGACTCCTACGGCAGAGACAAGTCAAAGACGTTTGGAGATGACCTTATTATTTCCACTCTTAAGTTTAGGAAAGATAAACAGCTCAAATGCCAATATCATTAATGCTATCAGAATTCCAGCTCCCAAGGCAAATAAAGCCAATCTAATGTCAACCAAGCCTACTTGTACAAAATTAGTTTGTCTTCCCTCGCAAGTTGGCCTCTTCGTGAACCATCGTAAAAATTCTCTCTGTTGTAGTCCACACTCTTGGATTCTTCTGAAACTGAAAGAGAACAAGAAGACTGAGAAAGACTCTTTCCCGTCAAATATTATGTAGGAAATCCTCTCGGGTTGTCAGCGGACTAACTTTTCGGGGAACTGACTTTTCAGCCGCCGATTATGTGGCGCAAAACCATGTTTTTTTCCTATCTGAATGGTAAAGAATGTGGAAAAAATCGTCGGTTTCCAGAGGTACTTGGATGACAACCCAAAAGGATTTTCTGTTCGTAGATTGAGCATTAAAAAAAGTCAGTTCGATATTTATACTTAGAATCGAAATACCTCGAGGTTTGTTCCCTCGTGACTTAGTAAAGATTTGCCTTTATGAGGTAAAATCATCAGTTTCTAATTTTAGTAAACGCTACTGCTATTCTTCAGTGAATAAAATAATGGAAATTCGACAACGGATACCTCCTCATACGTTTTAACCGACTTCACAACTTGGTACTCAATGATATATGAAAATCATGTTTGACCTTTTTTCCAAGTTTAACCATAGAATTTTCCATTCGATATAATACGATTTAGTAGGATTTTATTATATTTTTCGTTCAGCTAGTTTTATCGAGAGTTTAATTTCTAAAGCTCATTTCAGTTGAAGTATAGCCAAATATGGTTGAATTATGAAAGTTCCGAAAGTGAAATGAAACTATCATGATACTTACGCCACCTTGAGTATCTTTCGATAAGGAGAGTGTTTCTTGATAGCAATCCATGCGTTTGAAACTGGCAGGAACGGGATTTCGTACAAGTCGCACTTTTCGTCATTTGCAAAGGTTTCCTGTATCAGTTTGTATCCCGAGCCGAGCTCCACATGGAAAGCAAAGAGGCCTTTGCGGACTCGTTCAATACCCTCTTCCATCGTGTAGTAGGCTGACTTTTTCCCGGTGGGAGCGATTTTCTTGCGATACAGTTCATTTTTCTCGGGATCTTGGAATTTTTGCTAATTTAAATATGAATAGTTCATCATTATTCTTTGAATTGAAAGCGTTTTCTTGCTGCATCGATATCATACAATCTTGCAATGCAGGAAAGCTATTATAATTATTATTCTACAATTCTACCGCAGGATGACATCAGGTCAGGTGGGGGCATTACATTACTCACATTCTACAACTAACACTTAAGTTCTACATATGAAAATATATACATATGTCAATAATCACCCCGTCCACCAACTGCAATATTTTACAAAACTTACGAATTGAAATGTTAAACTGATGCAGTTCCATAATACAATTGAACATGATTTAATTTTTACAATTTAAAAAGCTATATTTTACGTTTTAAAATTACACAAAATACAAGTTCACAATTTGAGCAGCTATGGTATACAAATATATTATTGTTATATATGCCTTCATGATTGAGTATTTAACTAGATTAAATTTTAAACAAAGATCATAAATGATGTTTAAGTATCACTAATAAATATGAAGTACTTACCGCGAAGAAATATCTGTTGTAGACAACGTCATGAACACCAATTCGCATAGGACTGTGAAGCAAATCAGACACGCTTCGTATAACAAGGCCTGATGATTGTATGAGAGCCACAATGTTTGCTGAATAAGATGTGTACAACAAAATCACTTCGATGTAAAGGGCTATTGTGACCAACCGTCCTGCTACTCCTCGGGCGTCCGCAAAAAATCCTGGAAGAGAGTCACTTGATTGTTCCAGAAAACAAGAAAAGATTGCGTTTTTATAATTCCCTTCGTTTTATAAAAATGACCAGTCCTCGTTCATCGTTTGAAAGTCATTCTGTATCGTAAACTTAATCATGACAGGGAATAGAACGTGCTGAAAATGGGGGTGTATGGCAGGAGAGAATCTTTTTCAATCAGAAGTCCCCATTTACCATTCCGTCGCATCAGATAGGCCACGAAACGAAAGGACGAATTTCTATAAAAGTAAATGGCCAATTTAAATATCTTCCAAACTGAAGATTTAGGACATCATACGCGTGAGAATTCAATGCAGGCGGGTTGTTCTAGAAGGGGCTAAAAACTTTAAGTTTACTAACCCTTCATTGACAGATATACCTTTATCATAATTTTCTGTTTGGGATTCCTTAGAAGATATTTTATTGTCCGAACTATTGCTTTTCTTATCTTTTATATTTCAGATTTTGTCTATATCAGTAAAGTATGGGAATTTCCCATTGTGAAAACCTTGCTAATGAGCCATTGTATCAGAAATGTGCATAGGGCAATTCCTAGAAATCGGTAATCCGGAACTTCCCGTTTGCATCCAAACTCGAGTTCCCTCTGCCGACATATGGCTTACGGAATGTTTGTAAACCTCTAATTCATTAACAGTCGTGCTCCATATTTCTTTTCTTTTTGAAAATACGCACCTTGTTGACAGGATGCTCCAAAGGTTACAAATAAAGCATCGCCCCAAGTTAGCCTCAGATGCTTCCTACTGCCACGGGCCCTCTTTTCCTTGCTTTTATCGGTAACCATAGCAAAGTTATTTTCATATTTAACGCTGAAGTAGAGCATAAATGCAACAATAAACGTGATTGCATAGCAAGACACCCAAACAGCCTGATTAAATGGAAGGAGAAAGATGTTTTTCACAGAAGAAAGCTTTGGTTGGCGAAATATGAATCGGAACCTAGGATAAAAAAATTATAAAATTCAGTGTTAAATTTGTTGAGCAGGGATGTATCCTAAGAAGCAATTTTCATTTGTTAGCTATCCATGAATAGCTTGGGAATGCAATGTTTTTAGTTTCTCTGAGTAACACTTTTGACTTACATTGAGCGAGTGTAGGTAAGTAAGACTAAGTTAGTTACATTTTGATATATACTAGTTATGTTTATATTGACGTGTAATCATTACTGAAGGCATAAGAGCATCATATAAGAGAGTACCTGCATATGAAATTTTCCTCGCAGATATAATAATAATTTGGAAATAATTTAAATGCAGGCCGTTCATTCTTCATGAGGAATTATTGAATAAAACAAGGTTTCCGTGTATTTTAGTTCATACTTCGATAAATATTTTGAATTTCCTCGTTAGTTAAGTATATAATTACATATCTTACCTCGTAGTTGTAGTCATGGAGACGTAATCAAGAATTCTCATTCTTTCTTCGGTTAAGAACAACGCAGTGGCACCTATCTCTGCTTCTCCAGCTTGAAGCTTCCCGACCATTCCGTTGTATGTCCCATTAATTTTATATCCCCACGAATCTTCCACCATGTATTTTCCACTAGATCGAAGGCATGCATTTAAAAGGTCAGAATGAATTCATGCAGTGTAAGAAATGTATCTGGGCCGTCATTACAAGACTGCGCTAAGTTGCATTTACTCACATCCAATTTCGGTGTTTCACTTGTCAGTAAATATGAGAATGCATCTCATATACAACGAAACCTCAACACATATACAGACGGGAAAAGACAAGATACTGGAATGGCTCGATCGTTCATGTATGTTGCTTTATGTTGACGCGAGCATCCACTGAAAAATTCGTTAGCCGAACCCATATTCGTCAGCCGAGACCGAAAAATAGCGAAAAAATATCTTCGTTAGCCGAAAAATTCGTTACAGGGTTACTCGATAGCAGAGTTATCACTGTATATCAGGCGTGCACCCAGGGGGGTGGATGACAAGCAGTAGCCCCCCTAAGATTTTAAAAGTATGCCCTTCAGAACCTAATTCTAAATATAATAAAATTCACAGTTGCTGGCGATGTTTTGTGGAAATACATCATGAAGAGAATGAATATAGTTGTACTTTTTCCACAATANACTCAAATTGATTATAAAGCCTATTGCAATAAAATTCATGGCTTATCCACACTATAAAGGAAAAAAGTAAAGAAGATAAACAAAAACTTTAATTTATACACTTCGACTGTGCTATAAAGGTTTACAAATACCAATTATGTTGGAAATTAAGACTAAAAATATAATCGGATTGTCGGAAAGAAAGATCAATCAAATTTTAGGAAATGCTAAGGATCACGTGAGGTTCGAAGTAAAAGAATCATTTTCATTCCTACTTTTTGCTAAAAATCCATTGGTCTCCAAAAATCCCGTCCCTTTACTTTCCGAGTACTCGCAAATATCGTGACACCTAAACATGGTGGTAGGTTTATGTCTGTGAATTTTTTATCATAGCAGAAAATACTCAAACACAGGAAACTACTCCTCTTCAAAAAGATTAATATCTCTTTACCATTCATTTCTAAAGAGCCTACAACCCCCTTGTATTGTTATGGAAGAAAGTATGAGGTTGGCTTTAAAAATTCCTTTAGTCGTCAAGGAGACGGGTATAATCATAAAATTCTACAAAATGTTCGTAAATTTTGTTCGACCTATCGTAATTTCGAATGCAGAACGATATTTCGCTACAAAAACAAGAATTTTCGTTCTTGAAGTTTTTGTTTCATTTTCGTTAGGTAGTAATATCTTATTTATTAACATGCATTTCTTACGGGAGTATTTTCGAGTCATCTAACTAAGCCATTTTTTAAAACATAACCACATGCTTTTATATCCTACCTTCTCCATTAAATACATTTCTATATTTCTATTCAGAGGAATCTTTATTTCCATATGCCAAATCATCTTCATAGTCCATACTAAGTAGCCCATTCACTTCTTTACTCATAATCCTCGATCCTTTCGGAGCTCCAAATGTGCCGATATGGATATCAACGGATCTGATGTTAGAATCGATCTTCGTTGGTAGTTACTTGGGAGTGTTTCCTCGTGAATCATTCTCTATATTTCCTGGTTTCTTTTTATCGGGCTTCCAACGCCTCTTCTGTTAGTTGCCCCAACGGAAAAATTGATTCTTTAGCAATNTCACGACTAGTTTTGGCGAATGATCGCCATCAACAAGTGAGATTTCACTTGATGATGGCGATCATTCGCCGAAACTAGTCGTGAGTTTTTAGTGTTTGTTCTTAATAATAAATATATTGTGGAAAAAGTATGTACAACTATTCTCATTCTCCTTATAATTCTAAATAGTTTTATCGATAAATACTTGGAAAGCATACGACATTTCTTTATTTGCAATACAATATTATGATGAGAATGAATAATTTCGTATTACAACGGTAAGTGTAACATCTTTATTATACTATTGATTACGATCCATAAGTTCAGACCCCGAAGCGAGAATAGTGGATGCACTGTTTGTCTTTTGATATGGGATGGCAAAATATTTATCTTTCCTATACCTTTGTCTCAGTCTTGTTCGTCGTTTTGACATTATGAAAGCTATTTACGTCTGATTAGGCACTTTTTTGTGGGTATTCCTGATTGAATCCAATTAATTGCTATCCAAAGGGTGATTGTGCTACACACAGGTGGCTTTTTAGCAAATCATCCTAACCCTATGAGATAAGCCATGGAAATGTACCTCACTCCTAATTCTGTGTAGTCACCTCATCCCCGCTTTTTTATTGCTTATGATTGAGAATCATAGAATCCTATCAGCCTAGGGCCTGGTGACTTTGCAGAATTTACAGAAATAAAGTAAAAGTATATGAAATCTTGCTTGAGGTTGTCTCACAGCGTGGACTTTTAGTAAGGAAGAAAGATCTAGTGCTTTCCTGGCGTATGATATGTATGAAGTCTTCACGGGTTCTCCACCAGGTCAAATAGATTTGGGCCGACGCGACGTTTCGATAGCAAACTCCGCCATCGTCCTCAGGGTGCTGACAATGAGTGCTCGGGTCAAGTTGTGTCCCTTTTATATACACACCCACACGGGACTATAAAGGGGACTTGACCCGAGCACTCAGCGCCCTGAGGACGATGGTGGAGTTTGCTATCGAAACGTCGCATCGCACAGTGGGCTAGAATCGAAAAAAGCTGCCCAAAAATACGAAAACGCTTTTTTTGAGTACGGACTATGAAACTTCGCATGGCCAATCTTGAATAAATACTACATACGACTATGGAGGTCATTTACGTTGGATCATACGCATTAAAATTATACAGGGGATCAAACTTGACTATATTTCCTGGTTTCTTTTTATCGGGCTTCCAACGCCTCTTCTGTTAGTTGCCCCAACGGAAAAATTGATTCTTTAGCAATTACTATCAGCTCCATGTATCAATACTTTATGTACTGTCGGTGGCATGTAATACCATGGATATAATTGCACATACGTCTCTGCTGTAACCCAGCAACAATCTCTGAAAGCTATTTAATTTATCGTCAAGCCGATTGAAAATAGCCTTCAAGATATTGGCAAATGTTTTTATGAGAACCCCGTCAATCCCTGATAAGTACATTTTTATGTAATTAGTATTGAAGTGTGGTTTTTAATATAAGACTTAATAATATAAAACAGACAATACACAAATGTCTTATCATTCTAAAGGTAAAATTCATCCATATCTATTTCATCTTCCTCATACCTTCATTTCATAAAAGAGCAGGTATTAATGAAAATAATTTGAATTTCCTACCTGTTATTTCAGCTGCTAGGTTTGGACTGTGAAAGAAACGCCTAACTGTATTTCCATTATTGGTTCCCATATCCCGGTTTAGTAACATCCACAGTCAACCCCATCTTTTTTTTAAATTCGCTTTGAAGATTAGATTTTCTCTCCTCGAGTAATAATTTTTGATTACCACGANGTTTTCCTATCAATTTTGCAAAATGTTGGAAAATACAGCAGAATGGGGTATAGATACTTTTCCTCGCCAAACTGCATTAAGCTCTCCATTATGTAAACTGTCGAAAAGCAATGGGTCTCACTTGATATCGCTTGGGAATCGTTAGTAGTGACCGCTGATGTCGATGCCCTGAACATACGATACTGCAGTCGTCATTTAGGCAATAGATATCGATGTATCACCTTTTTTGTCCTGCTGCCATATCTTGATGAATGAAATATTTATCATTTATCTCTTTGTGCGAGATGGAGAAAAATTTACTTTCATATACTTTTTTCTCGGTCTTGTTCATGGCTGTGATGATATGAAAGATACTGAGGTATGAGTTATGCTGAATAATGACATTAATTAAGATTTCTTCTTATGCAATGTTATGAAAAGTATTACTCGTATGGTCATTGTGCTTCACTAACGTGGGCTTGTTCTGATTATAGCATTCTGGCTCAGTGGGAAAGCTAGGGCAAACTACCTCACTCCTCATCTTGCCTAGTAAGCCTCATTTCCCTCTCTCAGCTCTTCGTAGCTGATGGTATAGGGGATGAGGTCCCAACCGGACTTCGGACTGAATACTTCACAGACAACCTCTTTTATTTTTTTATAAAAGTTTTTATTTTCATTTCTCGGCTAAAGAAGATTTTTTATTGCTTTTTCGGACTCGGTGATAAATAGCAATATTTCTTCTCACATTCGTAAAAAATAACAGCCTGCAGGGTGAAGATTTCACCCTGAAGATGGCTGCGGAGTGTGCGGCCGAAACGTCGCCGTCGGTGATGATCCACCAAACCACCCGGCAAAGTAAACTCGAGAGAATTTCCTGCAATCCATACGCCAGGAAAAGACCAAGTCATTCTAAAAATAACAGATTACCAAAACGGAATTGATCCGTGCATTTTAGCATTGATGTAAAAAGTAAAATGAGCAAATCATACCTTGGTATCTTTTTTATTTTGAGTTCATTACAGGAGTTGTAAATCAGATTGGAAATTTTCTTTCGAAAAACGAATACGATTTCTAACTATCTTTTCAGTCGAGGCATTAATATAACCGTCAATAGGTATAGGAAAGTGAAAATTCATATATTATATAAAGAATTACTAATTTAATGAGGAAATTAAAAGGAATTCTGAATTTGAGGAATCGATATGCTAGTCAACCTAGGATGGGAATTGCAAGGAGGTTCAGAATTTAGTTTGAATGAAAAAAAATCTCGGAACACGAACTTACTTCTCTGTATATTCTGTTCTTACGAACAGTACTTTTTCTGAAAAGCGTAAATGATATCCACGAAATATCACATGAAATTTGTCTGTTTAAGCACCAGTTAAAAGTATTCGATAAAATTTGATGGAATGGAATTTAACTTCACTACGTTTTTCGGAAGATGTGTTAAATCTACGCATACACCCTGTAACACAGGCCGATCAGATATGTGGAAAAAATCAGAGAAGTAAAAGCTAGGATCAGTTCAAAACTCTTTCTATCCGCTAATCATATGTGACAGTTATCAAATAGGAAACTAGACTCAAAGACCACCCCTTCTGCGGGTCTCACGGTTCGTATTTTTGGCCAGCTTTTTTCGATTCTAGCCCACTGTGCGATGGGGCGATTCGCACCACTGGAGACGGGGTATAAGAAAATAAAACTTCTCCTAGCCGTTGTTTCATATTTTCGTGCAGTAAGATTTAGTTTTAACGATGTCTTAATAATGATAAAAGCGAAAATATGCAATGGGAATAAACAAATGTCCTTAAGGTAGATTATTAATATAATTAATTTAATAACAAGGATTATATAATAAGGTGTTGTACTTCGCACGGAAAAGCACCATATTTGTTCCCAACTGTTATTCCTTGGAATTCAATAATAGTTCGTATTTTTTATAATCTGCAGATAATTTAGATACCAGAAAAATTGCGTCACCTAAACACGAAAACCATAAAATTCTTCAAGTAGAAAACTTGAGATAAAAATTTGACGTAGATAAACACATTATCTCGGCAAAAGCATTACTCGCAAGCAATAAAAAATAGCAAGGAGAATTTGATAAATTTAAACAAAATCACCAGAACACCAGACAATTTGTGGACCCCCGCAGAAATATATATATATATATTGGGGCCTTCTAAATCGCAGAGGCCTCCCAGCATAACGGGGGTTGAACGGTCTGTCTAAAGGAGAAGTACACGATATAATTCANGAAGAAGGTGAACGTATTTTTATTTACCTCACAATTCTTTCTCAAAAGGCAGAAGAAAAGTTCATCCTAGGGTATAAACCCCAAAATTTACCATTTAAAATTGTTTTGGACCGTAGTTCCTCTTAAAGCAAGTGAGACTCACGGAGGACAGTGCTCTGCCGCGCGGATTAAGCCCTTGCAACGTTTTCGAAAAGTTGGTTTATTTATCGATGTCCGGAATTTTTCGCAAAATTTAGTCAAGTTTGACCCCCTGTATAATTTTAATGCGTATGATCCAACGTAAATGACCTCCATAGACGTATGTAGAATTTATTCGAGATTGATCATGCAAAGTTTCATAGTCCGTACTCAAAAAAAGCGTTTTCGTATTTTTGGCCAGCTTTTTTCGATTCTAGCCCACCGTGCGTTAGTCCAAATCTATTTGACCTGGTGGAGAACCCGTGAAAACTTCATACATTTTAGCAAGGAAGATGTAAAAAGGCGGTGTGGCTTTGCAATGTTAGTTTAAACTTGTGACTTAGGGTGGGAATAATGAACTAAAACATAAAATTGGGAAAGTTGATTTAATGGATAGTTAAGGAATATAATGTGAGATGTACAAAAGAGCCAGAGGTATTAGATGAGTATGACGTCGAGGAGGAATTAATATATGTAGAAAGTGATTGAAATAAGAATTGAAGACATACTCAAATTGATTATAAAGCCTATTGCAATAAAATTCATGGCTTATCCACACTATAAAGGAAAAAAGTAAAGAAGATAAACAAAAACTTTAATTTATACACTTCGACTGTGCTATAAAGGTTTACAAATACCAATTATGTTGGAAATTAAGACTAAAAATATAATCGGATTGTCGGAAAGAAAGATCAATCAAATTTTAGGAAATGCTAAGGATCACGTGAGGTTCGAAGTAAAAGAATCATTTTCATTCCTAATTTTTGCTAAAAATCCATTGGTCTCCAAAAATCCCGTCCCTTTACTTTCCGAGTACTCGCAAATATCGTGACACCTAAACATGGTGGTAGGTTTATGTCTGTGAATTTTTTATCATAGCAGAAAATACTCAAACACAGGAAACTACTCCTCTTCAAAAAGATTAATATCTCTTTACCATTCATTTCTAAAGAGCCTACAACCCCCTTGTATTGTTATGGAAGAAAGTATGAGGTTGGCTTTAAAAATTCCTTTAGTCGTCAAGGAGACGGGTATAATCATAAAATTCTACAAAATGTTCGTAAATTTTGTTCGACCTATCGTAATTTCGAATGCAGAACGATATTTCGCTACAAAAACAAGAATTTTCGTTCTTGAAGTTTTTGTTTCATTTTCGTTAGGTAGTAATATCTTATTTATTAACATGCATTTCTTACGGGAGTATTTTCGAGTCATCTAGAGTCTAAAAAGGATAACTATGGTAAGAAACATCGATATTTAATTGATTTAGCTCTCTAATGATTCCTTGAATTTCATATTTCGGTCTCATCGGTGAGTGGAATTAATTTTCATAATTTGCCTCATCGCATTTCTTAAGGAGAGTTTCTGACATCGGATAGGTAAATCTATTCTTGACGATGATTATCATATTAAATTTTATGGTTCATATTTAGGTTTACCTGCTATTCATGAAATCCAAAGCTTGATTAGTGAGTATATAATTATACTTAGATACCGTGTCGAGGTGCTTGTCTCTTAGGGCATGAAGCACATTCATTGTTTCGTTCTCGATCACCTGTGAAAAGGAGGATGTTTATAAATGCTGTCAATATGAACCATGTAGAAAAATCTACTATGAATACGCACCACTATTACAGCGGGTATTGCGAGACCACCCAAGTCTTTTCTCTTCAAAGACGGTGGATAATCCAAGTAAAATACACTGTAGTTCGACTTCCAGTAACCAAGTTTGTTCAAAATGGGTGGTTCCTTAGCGTTGATTTTGTATATCTCGGCTATTTCCAATGCATTTTCAACATTTCCCATCACCCTGCTAATTGAAGAAAAAGCTCTCATTTTCTTCGATTCCTAATTAAACTTCTTCATAATATTTTCAGCATCTTTAAAATTTCTTACGAATGTGTTTTCTTTGGTGCCAAAATTTACAGTTTCAATGACGCGCAAGTTATTTTGTGCGCAACTTTTATTATTATTTATTATTATTCACGCGATTATTCAAGTTTCCGTTTATTACTGGTTTTACTCCGTTTTATTTACTGGTTGAAATGGAAGAGTATGGAATCAAAGCGTCTTGAAGATATTAAGCAAACTCTTTACCTGAGATTGAGGCAAATCAATTCTTCTCATCCTATTTATAATCCCAACTACTAGAATGGTATGAGAAATGAACTTTTTTCAACAGACTTGTGACATGTAAAGAAGAGAAACATTTCTAATACAAACGTACCTTTGGGCAATGAAAACAGAGGCATCTATGAGAAAATCCAAATGACTAAATTTCTCCGAAGTATATTCCTTTTTCGTCAATAGAAGCCATCTATTTGGCGATTGAAATAGCTTCTTCTCGTTTGCCTAAAAATAACGACAGGTCAATAATTTAAGATTTCTAATAAATACGATACATCATTTGCCTTGAATTCAGGAGAATACCTGGGGAAATTTTTTACCCGAGAAAAAAGGCGAGTGATTTCGATTTTTTCAGAATCGGTTCAAAAATTGATTGTTTTCAATAGCCGAAATTTGACGTCGTGTAAGAGTTAAATTCAATTTTCTATTTACTCAAATCTATGTCCAGTAGTGAGAAGCATTTTCCCTGCCGTTTTCTGTCATAGAAAATTTGAGAGAGTAATAAAGGAATGGAATATATGAAGCTGATAAAGGTTCCATGGATTGAGAACGAATTAAAGTGACTGCCAAACCACACGTATATAAATATAAACGAAAACTGTACATGAATATAATTTAAGGAGTATATAACAATAAACCTGTTCTTATTCGGAATTATTGTCTCACAAAATCTACACCTAGTTTTTTAACAAATTCAGTGAAGTTTTCTGTATACGGAAATTTAGGGCGAGTTTGCGTTTCGAACCATATTTAGATGCGATGGTATTTGGAAAACTTCTCTTAATCTTTTGTCTCCAATATAGTGATCCTTGCATTTTGTATCATACTCATCATAAATGAGGGTATAAGAAGGGTAAAAAACTACACTAAACTATCGAGTCTGTAAATGTTTCTTAATGAGTAGAAAAACTTTGTTGAGTTTGATGAAATCTTTATAGAAACAGAACATGGAATTTATTTAATAGAATAATTTACCTAAAGTATCATTACACAGATATTTTATTGAGAGATTGAAATTATGTACGGAGGGTTATAATACCTGGTGATTGTCTCTTTTTCGCCAGGTCACTAATGAAATGTAGGTTTACTCACTGGATTTTATTTTCACTGAATATTACTAAACAATTTTAAGTATTTATTTTATCTGTTTCACTGATGTTTCTACGAAGCAAGTAAAATTATTCAAAACGAGGAAAGAAATGGCACAAAGAAATCCTAAGAGAGAACCTAATAAATAGAAATGACATCTATTGGCATAACATTTTTAGCTATTGGTTCGCAGTCGAGGTAAAATGCACCAGATTTACACCCAACACAAGTATTTATTGTTCGAGTAAATTATTGATTATCTTTCTTAATAGGATTTATACTACTCACCCATTATTAAACAAGAAAACTCTTCTTGAATACTCTGACCCTATTGTTACTGATTTTTTCAGTATTTCATTATTATAGCACAATACGATATAAATAATATCTTCAAAATTATCTTCAAATAAAAGTTAACTCTGCAGCTCTCCTCCATAATTTCCTTAATTCACATTGAAAATTCAACTTGCCATTTTCAGCACCTCCATCCCACCTGAACAATCCACGTCAACGATGTAATTCATCTCTTCGGAAAGCAGTGAAGGAAATACGCTTACATTAGCATTGTTTACAACCTGAACAGAAATGAATTTGTGTATTTTATAAAGTTCTCGGGCAAATTTTCGACTTCCTGCAAGTAAAAATTGATATTTTAAAACAAATTTTTTAAATTTTGCTCGTTGCTGTTCGTTAAAGATTGATATGTTAATTTGAATGCTTCTGCAGTGGTTTATAGAAACTAAACTTACATTCTGAAATCATGACTTCTCTACGTACCTCTTCCTTGGCAAAGAAAAACTTTGACTTGGAATTGATGATTTTCGCAAAAATCTCGTAGAAGCTCAGTTTTGATTGGATTACTGAGCACCGATGACAAAATGTTGAGCAATAAGAGAGCGATAGCTATATACATGGTCAATATAACTTATTTGCGTAAGTTTCAATATCTCTCTCTAAAGAGTTCCTTCTAAGCACGGGTTTGGAAGTCGATGGAGGCTATAGTCTGCCAAGTGAAATGTATGAATGTACTGCACATATTCTGTGGAAATGTCCCACTGCAACCAATTGCATCTTGGGAGGGGGGAACACACAGGAGGTAAACCTCAATTTCACTCATCGAGTGAAATATTTGATAGCATCGACCTACCTAACAAGGGGTAACATTATTCACTCGAAAGCACAGTTGCAGGAGGAGGAATGTCATCACGAAATGACTAACAGGAGCCTATAATTTAGGACTATACTTTATAATTTTTACTTTAAAGTATCATATTTCGCATAAAATTATGGAGAGCTAGATTCGAGTTAAGTATAATTTTGCGTTTCAACGACTTAATTAGTTTTTGGCTTTTAACCCGTATTGATATTAACTGTATGTTAAGATTAATTCCAAAAAGACATGATAAGTAGTTAAGTCTAATGAAATGTTGTTAAGATTTTTTATTTATGGAAGAAAAAAGGAATTGAGAACCTTTTGCGATATATAAAAAATGTGTACACATTCCTCGCTTAAAACATCATAGGAATGTGTCAAAAAATGCAAATTAATTTACTCAAATATTTGAAACCGTAAAAAAGCTGGAAATAAGCTTTTATGAAGGAAATATATTTGCTGGCTTGGAATATTTGTTACCTAAATATAAATTACGCAATCGGAACTGAAGGACCTGTTTCAACATAATTTCTAAGATGTATGTCAAGCACAAGAAAGAGCGAAGTAGGAACGCGTGTTCACATCTCCACCAATATGTTTTACCTACTCCAGAATGAAAAACGTTGGCTGAGACCTTAGAACTATTAGTGATTTTAAGGAAACCGGTTGTGAAATATTTTTTTCTATGATAATGGATTCCCAAAAACGAATCATCATTGTTACATACATTTCTATACAAAATGTGTAACATTAGCTGCTTGACGGAAGATTAAGTGAGTTAAAATGGTTTGAAATATTTTTTCTGATGCAAGTAAGTCAAAAAATGGTCATTATTTTTGCAGGCTGATCGTACTTTTAACACCTTTAAGCTGCTTGCATCTAGCAGTCTTGAATAAGTCACAGTGCGAACCATTATGAAACAATTATGAAGCAAGGAAACGTGAAGCCATTATGAAACAAGGAAAAGTCAAACTTATTTTCTTTCTTTGTTCCTTGTTCTCTCGTGGAAACCTAACACGAAGTCTCGGCCCAAGCAGTTGATTCTATCAAAAAGCCATTATTTCATTCAAGTTTGATAAAAGATTCATTTTCAATTTGAAGTAGCTTCCGGTCTGGTTGGTCCAACGTCGAGGAAAAGCGTCAATGTACGTACATTAAAACATGAATTTTATTAAAACCATATTTCGACAATTTTTAGCACGTTTATAAGTAAAGTACAAATATTTATTTATAAATTCGATTGACAACGTCTTGCTTTCCCTGAGAAAGAGACGTAATAAAATTGGTGGATGTGTGGATATCGAAAATTTTTAATGACTGAAATTCTTAGTCTGTATATTGTTCATTGTACACCGCAAAAGAAAGATTTTGAAGGTTATAAATGAGCTTACTTGAACATTTGACATCTATAGTCTCTTTCAGAAGCTGAGGTAGCTTACAAAGACATCCGTCTTTAAATCCTTTCCTTGGGCCATTATTTCGTTTACTGGATAAATAAAATATCAAAGAACCGTATCACCTGTCCACCAGAAGTCACGCATAAGTGATTGGTAAATTACTGGTTATTGGGCGTAATGTTCTTGGAACACGCTTATACTACGCTGCTCTTTTTTCTGGGAATCGCTCAAAACAGGTAGTTACGTTGTAACAACAAATTATCGCTCAGATTTAGATCACGCTAGTAGGAGAACTCACTAAACTAAGCACTGGAAATTACGTATTGGATCGATCAGCGCTGAGCATTCCGTTGGAACTTATGATCACGTAACGTTGGAACTTATGATCACGTCTTAAGTGTAACTTCGCATCTCTGATTTTAAGAAAGAGTCGATAAAAAGGACAAGCACTTTAATTTAAATCGTAATAAAGAAATAATAGACCATTAAATTTACCAGTTTCTTCATATATTTAAATACTTTAAAAACATTATTTTACGTTGTTCAAACTATCGATAAATATAGTGTTTTTCTTTAGGTTGATTTTCAATGTTTAATTTATATAATCAAAGTCATTGACAACGTCTCTTCGATAAGTGGTTTCATCGCATAGCAATCGATTTTCCCATTAATGAGAAACAGCAGGTGCGTCTTTCAGTCACGCCATCGCAAAACAAAAGGTTAATATTTACATTTAATGCATAATCAAAATGTCGTCTTGGGATAAACGAAAGTGATTTTCCTGAAAAGGAAGCTCGAGTTTATGTCCCGCACATTCATGAGGCAGTATCAATGAAAAGGCTGCGAAATGAAGAGCGAATGAGCTGTAATTTACTCTCAGTTTAAACCTCTGATAAATGAATTTGTTCCGTCTTATTTTCTTCCTCTGTAGTGCCTTAGGAGGGAAATGTCGGAGTGATTCTCACACGCTGAATTTCCTGCAAGGTTACTTGAAGAATATTCGACAATTTTCCAGAGTTTCTGCTATAGTTTGCGAGAAAAAATGTAAGTAAACTGAGTTGAACTATTGAATTTTCAAAATGTCGTCAATGTCATCAGAGTTTTAAGACCTTGCTGCTCCAGTATCTTATGGTTCCATTGGCTCGTTCATTGTGTCATATCTGCGAAAGTAATCCGAAGTGTACCGCAAACCAGTCTCGAGCTCAATCCACATTTAAAAGCGATAATCAACGCTTATTTTAGTTTTAAAACCAACTATTCTTCAGTATTTAAAATAACGAAATTTATCTTTAAGGTTGGTTTGCTTAATACACATTCTAAGAAGACTTGTACATATTCTAATCTAATTTAGAATACATACAAACTTTTGATAGCTCCATAGGGAGGGAGGTTCCCGAATTCACTCATTTTTTTCCTAAAACTTACATCTTTATCAAATGAACGGTGGAAAGATTGAGAATTTAAAACATCGAAAGTTATTTTTAGTCAGAAATCGTTTAATTGTGTCATTTTTTGCGGGAAACGACACACATTCTAGCAAACGAGCTCATACCCGTCCAATATAATGTTCCCATACTTGTTTTTGTTTAAAATTAATAAAAAATTCACTTACAGTTGAGAGTATATCTTTGAGCTCTCTGAATTTGTTTTACTAGCAATATTAATGATAATTACAGAAAAGATAATATTTGAAGCAACATTTTAAAAGTTTGTTAAGTCTGTTGAGTCCAATATATATTCAGTTCTATATTTAGATAAATGTATTATCGAAATATCGAAAATTATCGAAATTTAAGTTCTTCTGGAAATTTTATTTAACCAATACGACGGATTCTTTTTCAAAAGATGTATAATATATTTTTTACGCTAAGAAGGACGCCGCCAAGCTGTTCTCATAAAACCATTCTTTACTGATACAAAATTGCTAATGATAACGAGATCTTATTCACGATCACAGTATTTCCCCATAAATAAACGTTCTGAGATATTCGTCTTCAATATTGATGCTTTCTGATACACCAAGAGCAACCTCTTTGGAATAAAAACCATTTGTGCTGATTACAGTGTTAACGTCGTGATCGGATACATTGTGAATCAGACGTTTATGTGAACTTGAGCGAAATAAATTTGAAATTTTAACTGTGAACATATGCACGCAAGAAGGCGATTCAAGACTGTAACATATTTATCGTTTCTTTACCTGCACTTGATTACCACCCGTCATCTTTGACAGTTTATTCATCCAGGTTTCTTTTCATTTCAGTCGGAAATTCTTTAGCGTATTTACTACAAAGAGATGGCTTCATGAGTTCCGTGATGGAACCATCACTATCAGTGGTGCATATGAATGCGTTAACGCTTGAGAAAATCGTTATTTTGGTCAAGTTAGACTGCCCCGGATCCTTCGAAGTGTTACAAAAGGTAAAACCAACATATTTGCTATGAATTACGCCTGTTGTTCTTTACCCGTGTAAATATTGCGTAATGTTCTACACTAATATCATTCTGCACAGGCCAGTCTGGAAGCATTGTTTGGATCGCCGCAAAAACATTGGCTTTTGCTCATGGAACAGAGATTAACATCCATGCAGAATCATATACTGAGTAAACTAAATATATTCATCAACGGAAGTGTGACTCTGGCAAAAAGGTATGTCAATCTTGAAACTTAAGAAATAAAAATTTAATCGTTCTTTCATATTCTCAAACGTCTTTATCTTTACTTATTTGACGGAAGGCGTGAAACAAACGTATCAGGGAGTATTCTGCCAGTATACAGTATGTTCGATATTTACAAACTCAGCTACAAAGGACCATGGAAATTTCAACCTGTTGGCGAATGGTCTCCCAATGGTACTGAAATAATTCGGAGGATCTATCCAGTTGATCTCGAATCGAAGAAATTAAGTGGAATTTCTATTCCTATCTCCATCGTGGTAAACAATACTAATGATATAACCATCCAGGTTTCTAAAAAGAAAAATATTTGAATCATAATTAATATTTTCATCTCCTCTTATAGGTTACAATTCCTGATACGCTGAATCATTTGGACAACTTACACAACAAATTTGACGATACATCAACGAAGATGAATTATCATATAATAAGCCACATATTAGATGTGATGAATGCGAGGTAAATAACGATAGCATTTGTAAGATTATCTTTCAAGACTAATGGCATGCAATTCTAATAGTTTTCTCTTTCTTCTAACGCAGTGGCCATTTTAAAGTGGTTGACAGCTGGGGTTACGAGCAAAACGGCACATATGATGGAATGGTCGGTCAGATATTACGGGGTGAGGTAGAAATCGGAGGAACACCTCTTCTAATCAATCGGCAAAGAATAGAAATCTTGGAATACGTAGGATACACCAGTCATTCAAGGTATTTTGATAGAGGTGTAACTTATTGAAATTCTGCCATTCTGTCATTTTGTCTCATATAGGGAACCCTAATTACTTAGGGTTCCATTTAAGGATTCAAATATGAGGTACGTATATGAATGGTACTTCATGTGACGCCCTTTATTACTGAAATGTAAAGATTTTAATGTTAATCAAAATTTGTATTCCACCTGTTCTGGATAAACTTTTCTGTACGACCCTGTTATCCGTAATTATCCGTAACCAAAAACAACCTCGGAAAATACAAGATGCAATCACGCTAATGAAACCGGTCGTGTATTAAATATTCTGTTTCATTGTTTCTCAAATTTCTTGTTTCGATTATTATCAAAAATCCTAGTGTGTTTCCGTGAGGTAAATTAAATTATGTCAATGTCGTTTCTTTGCTTTAAAATACTTTCTTGATTAATTTAAGTGCGGGAAATTTTTCAGAAGCTTTCCTAAAATCTTGGAAAATATAATTTTATCCAACAAGCACATTCCTTTGAAAAATACTCTCTTGATGACACATTTCACATCAAAGAAAGTTGATGGTTTTCCGGCATCAAATCTAGTTATTGAAAACTTGTTATCTCAGCTTTTAATTTTTCGTCCAATTTTTTTGATGAACTAAGTGAAGCGATGCAGTTTACCTTCTTAATCAACTGATGATTGTTTTTTTCAGCACGGGTAAGTAATCCATTCACCATTAATCACGCTTACGATGACTGATAGAAGATAGCTGGTTACTAAGTATCATTATTGTTCTTTTTTACTAAATATTCCATGGATTCCTTCTAAAATATCTTTGATCATATCTGCGTAATATGTACGAGTCATTCTAAGTAGAAATTTTTAAGCTGGGGAATTCGGATAATCATGTACTGAACTTCCGGATTCGAATCCCGGTAGGAGTTCATGAGCAAAATGACGTTAGCTTTCGAAGCACTATAAAAAAATTATTATTACTGCGATAATGAAGTTGTCATCAACGTGATTTTACTAGCACGATTCTAGTGTAGAATTTACTGACATAAACGCAATACTTTTTTCTTAATCGTTTATATTTTTTCCTTATTTTAAAGGTTTCGCTTCATATTTAGGCAGCCACGGTTGTCAACAGTTGGGAATATATTTCTGCTACCTTTCGGGACTTCGGTATGGATCAGTAGTGTAGCACTACTTACTCTGGCAGCGGTCTTTCTTTACGTGGCTACAAAATTAGAAATGGCGTGCAACAAGAGAACCATGCGACTGGCGAAAAAGCTAGAGAAACTTGGCTTGATGAAGAACATCAGACTCAAGGGATGGGCGCTAAAATTAGAGCAAATCAAATACATGCGAGACTCCTGGACGGATGTAATTTTTTTAATATTGGGAGCCGTGTGTCAGCAAGGTACGCATTCTTCGTGTTACGTCGTAACTTTTTCTTATTTTTGTTTTTATTTCTTTCGTGAGAAGTGGCACCTCATATGACAGCTATAACGTTGCCGCCTCACACCACTGCCACTATAGCGACGTAGATCAATGAAAAAATGGCTGGTTGTCGGATTTAATCTTGAAGATATGAGACAGACTTTATTATTCAACATCAATACTGTGAAATATGAGAAAATATGAGACTCATTAAAATCTAAATTGCCGCACACGTGGAAAATCGTCGTTTTTCAACATTTAAATCACAAAGTAAAGAAGTAGTAAAACCAAAACTTAGATCACAAATATATGACGTATATATTTGCTGTATTTTTGTTGACTTGTCATCAAGTATTAAATACGATTATCACGAAGCTATTAAGATATATCTGGTAAATTTGTACTGAGTAGTTAATCCGAAATTCGGTCCGAACTGGATGTCCATTGCCATAACACAAAGTCAAACTGACGTGTCAAATCCGAGCTTGGGAACCAGTCAGATACAAAGTGAAACGCGCCTATAAAGAAATAGCTCAGCTATTTTAATTCAATGGTTTCTTTAAAAAAATAAGGAAATATACGTACATTTTGGGAAAATGACGATGCTTGATTCCCAAGGAAAAACGAACATGAAAAAAGTCTAACAGGACCGGGAATTAAACCCGAATCTCTCAGCTAGCCGGTCGGTTGCTACATCCATTAAGGATAGAGCAACCAACAAGTCCTGGTCCTTTCTGAACTTTTCCATGTCCGTTTTCCTTGAAAATGTTCTTATGTGCATAGATTTATGTGCCAAGTCACCTCAACCATTTTCTTTGGTACTGTGTGATATTTCCGAAATTAGAAACCCATTTTTTCGATTCGAATAATTATTCGTGCAATGAACAGTTTTCTTTCACTCATCATTGATGGCTGAAACAGATGTATTTAGTTTTCACTTATATAATACTCACTAAATCCCAATGACTTTGGGTTTATGGTTAGTATTTATATAATTATAATTTCCCCTTGGCAGGGAAATGCTTAATGCGCGAGCTTTCTTTCACTGAGGTCCCGGTTTCGAGTCCCGGCTAATCGGGTTTTTCCATGATAGGGCATGTTCGTTTGTGTTCATCGCTTGGGTCCAAATTATTAAAAGGAATATAATTTGGGACTCCAATAAAGAAATAATGAATAAATAAAAAATTAACTCGCAGGTAAGCTTTAGGGTTAGCTTATTAGTATATATTACGGCCTTTTTCATAATTTTATACAATAGTCAATTATTTGCACCTTTTACAGGGTTTCCGGTGGAGGCTCGTGGCTCCGGTGGTCGTGTTGTGACCATTTTCTTGTTTTTAACGATAATTGTTCTCTACACTTCATATTCGGCGAGCATAGTGGTATTACTGCAGTCATCTGGAGCAGCAGTAAAAACACTTGAAGAACTCTACGACAGCCCAATTAAACTCGGACTTCACGATATCATCGCTGAGAGGCATATATTTCAAGTGTGTGCTCATTTGAATAAACGTTTTGATGCCAATACTGATTATTATACAACAAGAGACTTATCTTAGACGGATTGTATTCTATTCTTATTGAAAAAAAACTTTATATTTTAATAAACATCTCAAATTTTAAATGATCTTTCAGGAAATGAAGGAACCCTTAAAGAAGAAGATTTACAATAAAATAGCCCCACCTGGTAAGCCGCCAGCTTTCTATACTATGGAGGAAGGCATATCAATGATAAGGAATGGTTTATTTGCTTTCCACGTTGAGCTGGGATCGGGTTACGAAGTCATACGGGAAACTTTCACTGAGGATGAGATGTGCAGTCTCTACGAAATATCCATAATGCAAGGCGCGGGAGTATGGCTTGTGATGAGGAAGAATTCTCCCTACAAAAAACTGTTCACTTATGGGTAACTTATTCCTGCCATTATTTTTCCGTTTACACAACTTTACAAATTATTTCTGATTAAAAAAAATTCTTTGACTCGTGAGATGAATTCCACATTCTTATTCCGCAAAATAAAAAAACGCAGTTTTAATTTTGAAATAATCTCTAATTAAATAAGGTTGGTTGGTTGGTTAAGAATTATTTTAATCATCCCTGTCATTTAACAAGTTTGAAATGTTGCTTTCAAGCATTTAAAAGATTGAAATTTCATTACTAATATAATTTCGTTTGTGATACTAATATCGTTTTCATGTGAATAGGTTAAGGAAGACTCAAGAATTCGGTTTGGCGAAGAGAGAAGAGAATCGATGGGTGGCCAAGAAACCGGAATGTCACAAAAACTATACGAATTTTGTTCGAGTCGGATTAGTGGACATTCGCCATGCCTTGCTGATGATTTTCATTGGGAATGTAGTTTCTCTGCTTATTCTTATCTTCGAGATCATGGTAAATCGAAAGCAAAGTAAAATATCCAGTGGAAAGAAATCTCCAATAGATCTAATAAATAAATAGATTTTCCATGATTTGATATGAACTAAGATAAACGCAGTTGAAAGACAATGTGCTCACAATAGTTTTACGTGTATACACTTAGACGAATGAGTAAACTATGATCAATCGTAGAAGCCACCGCTATGTGGAATTCCATCAGGTAGGAATAAAAAACACCATGTGTTAACTAACCTCAATACGGCTGGTCGTATTGACCAGTCGTATTTAGGAAATATATTGTGGAATTTTTACATAATGTTTTTATAACTACCGATTGAGTAAAGCTGTTTGTTGATGTTTCATATTATTATGAAAAACTGACCTGAACTGAACTTATAAATTAATATCAAAACTAAAGCGATGTGTGACTACGAAAGTAACCCAGCAAGAGGAAAAAAATGAGAGAAGGAAGTTGGATTCGTCACGTCTTCTATGGCTCCTTTCGCAAAATAGACTATGTATTTGTTCATTCACATCAATGAAATAATGCCGAGTTATTGTAATTTTTCTTGAATGTTTGACAGTATCATAAAATAGAATATTCCAAAGCTGCTGATGTAATTGATTTAGGATTTCGTAGTTTGTATTTTGAAGTGATCAAATAAATTGTGATTTTAATTCCATTCCCATCATAAACTGCAATGAATGGATTTCTGCTGAAAGCCCATCACGATATTTTATTATCTGTTATTTTTAACTATACTGAGAGTGGAAGTTAATTTGAAAACCTACATCTTTCTAATGAAACGATTATTAAATCAGTTGAAATCCCGCTGAGAAGAATCAACATTCGGTTATAACAAAAGAGGTTAGTTAGTGCGTCGAAGGGGAACGCGGTAGTTTTCTATTGTAGGAAGTGAAATGGTGAATCTGAGTAAAGGGGTAAGCTCGTGTGGAAATGTTAAATCGAAGATACGACACTCAAGATGGATATGCCTTGGTGGCTAAAATGGACAACGTGAAGAACATATCTTTACTCATGAAATCCATTAATTTTAAAGAGGTACGTTTTCTTTTTAGTCTGGCATAGCAAGGATTACTTCGTTTCATCTGCACGTAAAATTTATACCCTTTCAGACAGCAACCTGTTTTGGTACAGAGAATGGCCTAAAAGTAACTGTAGAAGATGGAAAATCTATTCAAGCGAATGCCTTCATTCAAAGTGACATGTTTCAGGTAAATTAGGGCGACCCTGTGATGATTTATTGTCAATCTTGTTTCCAAAATAATATTAGGGTTCATTTTTTTGATCCTTCAGGAATTCAGTTTATCAGAGGACACGGTTACATTTCAAATTAACCTTACAGTGTTTGTTGAGTGCCTTAATATATTTGGACCAGCACATAATCCAGGAACAACTACCGCTTTGAAGATGTGCTACGAAGGTTACGGTCATCCCCTCAAAATATTGTGAGTTTGCTGACCATTAGCTTAAGTTAGAAGTTTTATCGTTAGGCATTCACTGAGTGAATCTCAGACATCAGACGGTTCACTCACATTTCTTTATTTAACTTCAGCTTTTATTTTGTACAACATCTGGGTAACGGATTTGCAAATTTTATGTTTAGGTTAGAGGAAGGTGGTGTGATAACGGATTGCAGTCTGAAAACTCAAGAGCCAAACGAGATCATGGACTTTGGTTTTACCAATTCTAACATTTTAAATAAAATAATTCTGCGTTCGGAATGTTTAAAGGAAGTATTCTCAGAAATCGACGCTTCAAGTGATACGATTGAGTTGTTCTTATCGCCAGATCCTCCGTATTTTCGCATTACTTCGATCAGCCTTACTGTGGAGAGTCAGGTGAGATATATCCATGATGCGTTATATAACAGCTTTTCGTGTTTTTCTCTAATTATTAATGCTATTTTCTTTTTATTGAATATCTTCATTGAAAGTTATCTTTCTGATTTTCATGGAAATAAATTCTATTTCTAAAGGAATCTATTCATTTTTCCCTTTTAAGGATAATTTTCTCAAACTTTTATCTTTTGTATGTGCACTTAACATTTTCAATTTAATTGACTGCTAGGAAATTATGAAGAGAAAAACTAAATTCAAAATGATACGATTTCGGAGATCCAAATTAAGTTTGGCAATTGTATCAAGAGTCAAGCGTTGAAAGCCAATTTTGGTTTCCCTCTCTTTAAATGTATTTGCTAGTGCCATGATACTTATCTCCATTTCTTTTATTCAGAATGAACTATGGTTTTGTAAGTTTTCAGTTTTTATTATTTAACGATGGAACTTGAGATCTTGCATGATATAAGGCAAAGAAGGTCTATTCTATTTTCCTTTCATCTTTTTCAATAGGTAATAACTCAGCATGTTGCTGTTTTTCGTCAATGCAGTTCCTTAGTGTTATGGCAATTAAGTTCCATCAGAATTTAAATATAAAACTGTGATGAAAAGAGGCATATCATTAGAACAAATAATTTTCTCATTTTCATAAATTCAATTTACAGGTGGAAATTCCCAAAGATAGTGAGATGATTGAATCATTTCAGTGCACCACTGTAGCAATATCAAGGTTGGTATTCATTATTAATATGCATTCCATGCTATAGCAACAACTTTAAAAATAAAAAATGGACCATTTGCTTTTTAATGATCATTTATTAAATAAATTTAGACAGGTAATTATTATAAGGAAGTAAAAAACAATATTGTTATAAAAGCTATATCATTTGTGCCGTGTTAGATTGAGTCTTGGGTACATTTTTTTTATTCATACAGACGGACATTTCTGTGTGTTGAATTTTTTTTCTCCTTTTATCTGCATCTATATCCCATCTGGAAGTTAGGAATCTATTTCAATGCTTGGAGTTCTCACCTTATCTTTAAAGTCTCTAAATGACAGATGAGAACACTCGTGAATATGTTGCTGAGGTTAAGTTGTTTTATCTTTCTTTAAATGCTGGTGTATTAACAATAGAATGTTATCAAAAGTGTTAAAAAATTGAATGACTTAGATTTTTGATGATAGGCTCCCTACAAAACATTCTTATGATTATTAAAACCTGTTATTTGCTTTCATTTATTAAAAGATGGACAAGAATGTGGGTTTTGGCGTTAGTTATCTCTTTTTCTGAATATTAGCCTCTATAAAAATCCCTCTAGAAAGAAATTTCTTTGTGTATGTAATATTGCGCCTTCACCCATATAATTCTCAAGTAATTCCTTACTCTTGTCTGCAGCTATAATTCTAAAAATGTTGATCCCAGTTCAAATTTAAATATTATAAATTGCACATAATTACAAGGGATAGATTAGACAAATTAATTAAGGAGTATCATCTCATTTTAAACAAAAAATATCACCTCTGAGAATGCTGAGTCATTGTTAGGACTATTTAATCCCTTCATTTCGTATAATAAGAAACTTTTCCCTCTTACCAAATATATAAAAAATTCCTGATAGATATTTATTCATTGTGTAGGTAGGTAATGAATGTAACCTACTTGAAACCATTGCTCAAATCATACCATGGTGTACATAGAAAACAAAGTCTTTCAAGAATGCATTTGTATGCTGAAAATGCACTTGAAATCATGCAATAATTTTTTGATATTTTCATGAAGATTATTGTTGAAGATATGTAAATGGTAAATGTGCAAATAGTTTGTTATTATTAGCAAATTCTGCATTTTTCAAAATTATTTCTACACAATATTTGGTCATCATTCCTTTTACTAATGTTAATTTTATCCTAATGGATATTTCTCATTGTTGGAAACTAAAATAAACCTCATGAGTTTAAGAGCATCTCTGTAAAGGTAATGTTTCTATGGGACCATCCTTAAATTATGTCATGTCATTATTGGGATTTCAACACCCCTCCTCTGTCACCAAATGCCACGTGGAGCATCATACCATTGGTGATGAAGTGTCACAGATTCCCAAATCCACTCACTCCTCCAGTATAACATCATTTTTATAAATATAAATGTATTTTAATATTTTTAATCATGCTTGTTGACATTCAGATTATGGCAAGATGGAGTGAAGCTTTGATATAAGATATAAATTATTTGCATTTTTCTTTAAAAATAGTGTATTATTAGATCAGGATTCTATCATGAATAAGATTTGAATTTTAGTTAGTATTATCTGCACCAGATAGGACATTACTCAAAAACTGTAAAAATTTGAAATTAACCAAAAAGAAAAAAAATAAAGCATAGTTCTTTCTGTGTAAGGTGAATCTAGGTACTAAACTAAAGAACTAGTACCATAAATGTATGTTGATTCCAAGTTCAAAACTCATTTTGAACTAAGCCTTGAGCTGTTTTGAAGACCTTGACCCCAAAATTTTTCTTGATTTTTAACTTTCACTATCCTCACACCTTATTTTGTTCCACTGCAAGGTTTTCTTACACCATTTACCCCATTATCTCTACTCAGACCAGTCTTCCGTTAAAGACTTGATAAATTTCCTAGTTGTACAAAACAACTCAGAGGAAGTAAAAATAGCTACTTGTTTATCTTACCAAAGATGTTCTACTTTATTCCTGAATTTAGGAATTCGTTTCCCTCAGTGGTGTCTGACCACTAAGTCATGGCCTTAGAGGACTAAACAAAATTGTGTTCATACAATCAACAATTCATTGAACATTATTATAGAAATGAGGATGGTTAACTCATGAATGGCTATCATACATGCAGACTTGAATAGATAATTATTTTTACAATTCAGTATACCCCTAAATCTTTTTTGCATTAAATACTCTTATTTAATAATTCTTCTAGTTTATTTTCATTGCTCTGAATCTTCATGTTCTTAGTATAGTAAAATTTTCACTGTAAGTAACCCTTTGTTGTGTTCTGCTCTAGATAGATACTACTCCAACACATCGAAAACCAAAGATCTTTTGAAATAAAGTTCTAAATGTTTTTCTGCTGTGATAATTAATCATTGAATCATGTTCATTCATTTAAAATATGTAGTACTAATTGTAGCAAAAACACTGAATTTTAAACTTTTGGACCTGTTCGTCAAACAATAAATTTAAGTAACATATTGACAGAATGAGAATGTAAGCAGTTTATTAAGATTTAGAGTCCATCATTGTCATTGTGTTAGGAAGGAATTGCCTTGTTGTGTACTACAGATGGACACACCATACACTTAGATCCTTAAATTGGTACTTCCTATTTCCAGATATGCTGCTCATGTACTCGTGTTAATACTTTGAGGTTTGAAATGTTAATAATTACAAACTTATTATAAATAAATTTATTGAAAGAAATTATTCTTAATTTGCAACAAATATAGCATACAATTATCTAAATTCTTACACTCTTCAATGCATTACAGTCTTTTAATCGGTGACCTCTAGTTATTTTAGTGTATACTAAATAATTTTATGAGGTAGATAGCATAACTTTATCAAATTAAATTATTACATGAAGAGTTTTCTATTATACAGGATTAATGTGTGGACATCTAAAGGATTGCATAATATCTTAGAGAAAACATAAACAATTGGCATCACATTAATTTAATGCTATCTTCATCTCTGCAACAGATACAAATATTCGCACATAAAGCCATCATTGAAAGCATTGGCACTTTCCACCAAGGTCTCCATTAGGACAGATGATCGTGGTCTTCTTTGTTTCCAATACATGATCAAAACTGATGATGGCTACACTTGCTTTGTGGAATATTATGTAAGTATACTTCTATATCAATAAATAAGGATAGAAATTTGAAATTATTTGCAACAGTTGTAACACAATTTTCATTCTTTCCTCAGTGCTCTCCAGCCATAAATGATGGCAGCGATGAGGAAGTATAGTATTCAACATTTGACCATTTCCAATTCACAAAATTTAAAAGCAAAAATCAAATTCCAAATTTACATCTACAGCACATACATTGTTGAGGAAAGAAGTTAATTAGCAGAAAAACTGGTGATCATTAATCTTTAAAACCTTACGCAGAAACACTTCCTTTAGTCATAATTTTGTTAATTAGTGTATTAAATACAATTAAGAAATAAAGCTGTAAGTTATTGAAAAATGAAATTTCCCAATATGGGATATAACCACCACAGAATTTTTTTCCAGAAAAATTTTCCAACAAAACAGAGAATATGACACCCAAAACAAAAACTTTTTTCCGGAAAATCTTTGGGAACCTTTCCTCATAGGAAAACCTAATTCCTAAAGTCTAACATTAATGACTTAATATTTCACAGCCATAGGATCAGATAACTCCACTGGGTGGGTTGCTTTCATCACTTTTACTCTCCAACGAGAAAGGTGGTATCCTGCAATCAAATGTGTACCCATCTTCTCTCTCCATGCGGAAAGTTCCCCTGAAAAGGAGAACGTTTAAAGCTGAAAGGAACCCTTAATATGGAAGTTTTACTAAACTGAAAATACTTAATAGTTTCCACAACAAATATTCAATATTAATCTTTTAAGAAATGGCTGGTTTCAACTCAAACCATTCATAATCAGGAACATTCCTGTGGAAACTTTTCTCTTGTGTGTATAGATTTTAAGGTGATATTTAAATTGAGTAGGATTGATAAAAGAAATATAATTTTCCAGGACTGAAAAAGCTGGCACAAACCAACTAGAGCTGAATACATTAAAAATTTCTTGTGAAAACTACATCATTATTTATTTTTATCGCATTCCATAAAGAATGGCTAAACTATACTGATTGCATGGTTTATTTTTTTTAAATGAACTAATTAATGTCTCTCACAAGCTACTTAAAAATCAACAGGTGATTAAAATAAATTGTCATCATCTTATTTCCCAGGTTTGATGATGTTTTCATTAACTGCACAATTAATGTATGCTCCACTTCATCATTGCAAAGTATATTTTATCCTTTATGCATATGAAACTGTGACATTAAAAAGAATTAAATAGGTAGATCAATTCTAGGAGAATTCAGGATTCTTGCAGCAAAAGCATTCACTTGATTGATCATTATTTTAATTCTTGTTACATGACTTCAACATTTGGATGTCTGATTCGTAGGATACTGAGACCAAGATCATGCATCAAATTAATCATGCTAAGTTAGGATATTACACCAAGTAAAGATACTTAACTAAGATAGAATCAATTCTTTGATAAGGAGCATAAGGCAAAGAAAATAACAGACTGGGAGGAAGATAATAACAATAAATATTAATACTTGATTACTGAAAGTTATGAAAGCATTCTCTTTAGGAAAAATTGTCTGTACACTAAACTGATCTCGGAGTAGCTCAATATTTATTTTTGATGCTTCCATGAATTGGGTTTCACCTTTTCAAACATCACCTTTGATTGTTTGAATGGTAAATAGATGCAAGAGGAATACTAATATGAATTTTGCAATTCAAAAGTACCCATTAGAAAATGACAAGTTCTGCTATCCCAAATACGATAAAAAAGGTAACTCACCACATATGTCCACTTGGTGCTTGTAGACTAACATGACTGCTGTACTGAAATGCAGGCAACTGCTTCGAGAGAACTGGTTCTTGTCCAACTACACCTCTGCCACGTACAGTTTCCAGGGTACCAGATAAACTAAATATTCTCCAATGACGCTCTCGTAACTGTACTGTAAGTTCTCCAAGATTCTCAAGCCTTATGCAATATCTCCACTTAGAGGGAGAAATGGAAAGTTTATAACCAAGAGGATTAAAAAAAAAGATCATTATGAACTGATAGTGTAAAAATGACAATAATTAGCAAGATATTCTAATAATTTTAAACTACCCTAAATAAAAGTCGAGCTTATGGAGTGAATTGTGTAACTGCATGACATACCCAATATACAGAAGCAGCTTGTGATTCACGACAGCCCATGTAAAATGGTATAACTGTAACTCTAACATGTTCAGTTGTTTCCTTATGTACATCAGACAGCTCCAACCATGGATGGTTTTTCTTTTGCCAAGCACGGAGTGTCTCTTGCGCACCAAATGGCGGGTCTAAAAAGCGAAGTATACACAATGAAGTTAAAAAAATAGATGAAATTATCTTCTGAATAACAGTTGTAATTAGATGAGGTATTTTCATAACACATTATATACCTTTATCAGGGTAATACATTAGAAACTTGTCAAATAATTCGTGACTTAGAGGATGCTTTTCAGTTGTCGTATAAGGTAAAATATCTTCGTGAGCAACATAGTCAAGTCCAGGTATAGCGTACAGACTTCGGCTGCTTTCTTGATTCCCCAGAAAAGTCACTGCCTCCGTTTGTGCTCGCTAAAATGCATATGAATTACGCCAAGGTAGATTTTATCGCTAACTTAATTTAAATAATAAATATATTTTAAATATAAAATCCTGAATGCGTACTATGTAAGGGCAGTCTCTCGAGTCGATTAGGACTTGATAATAGGTGTGTGTCCTGCCTTTCACTTCTTTCCCCACATGATTAAAACTGTTGGCCTCAGGTTGATTGCTAAAATATTAATACCTTAAATAATAACCTTTATTTGGGAATATATGAACCGCATGAGTAAAATTTTACATACCTATCCTTTTTATTAGGGACGTCTCGGTCGTAAACCCTCGCGAGCCATGGAAACAAAACTACCCCACGATAACCAAATATTCGATGAAGAAACAATTGACCTGTATCATATTTACCTTGAATTTTAGGAGCTTCTAACCGTCCAACTTCTGCCAATCTTATAAAAAGAAATAATAAAACGCTACTGGGTCAAGTACATCAACAATATATGGGAAAACTATTCCAGTCTATTACGTCGTTAGAAACATGAGGTGATGGTATTACCTGGAATAGGCAGACGACTGAATTACAATAACTCGTGTAGATACTTGAACAATTAATCTTCTACTATGCTTGTAAACATTGAAAAGGAGTTCCATTATGACATGATTCTCCTAACTCCGGTTCTAGATAGACACTCGAGAAACGCAAAGGAGACCAATGAAAAGTGAGGGTGACATCACAGTTTTGTATCCAATGAGATCCGCCCAGAGTCAAGCCGCGGTAGATTGGCTCCGAATTTTTTGTCATGTTATTGTTTACCATTATTTACCAGCTTCATGACGAAACAAATCACTTAAATGTAAGTCTACACCAAATAAATGTATGGAAATAATGACTCATGGATTACAAATCGCTTACTCACGTCAGAGTAGATTGTTTTTGTGATACACAATCATACGATTTGTACCGAATTCCTTCACAGCGACGGCCAAATTATAATCATAATTGATATTTGTCATTTCTAAAAGCAAATATTTTTATTATGAGTTTTTTCATTAGTAAATATTACTCTCATTTTCATCGACGTGAATCATTTTATTATTTATAACGTGATTCAGTTGGTAACTTCATCCATAAATGGTCCATATTAGTGGAGATAACGTTCTACGTAGTGAAATGACTGAACCAATTATATATAATGGATTGGTCCTCTACCCAAAGATATGATTTGCATGGCGCGAATGACTGTAAATGTTACTGTATGAGAACTAGTTGATATAAACTGAGGACAAAAAATTCTTTTTCAAGTGACCACAGAAATAGAAAGATTGTACCTCACATCAACCAAACGGCGAGGACTAGTTATTAGCGAAACAGTGAGAAGTCATATGGTTAACGAAAGGTCTGAGATGTCTATTAGGTAGTAACATCCTCTGATGTGTTTAGACCAAGGGTTAAAATGTCTTAAAATCGACAAACATATGAGCGTCAAGCGGCAACCAAACTTCGCTTGCACCGACGCATTTTAAGTGGATGAAGAGTAAGTCATAGACTAGGTAGATGCCGAGCATTCTTGGTAAATGATTTCTTAATGTACATATATTTTATTTTGAGGCATTATTGTTTTTAAATATCCGATTTCCGCTACCCTAAGGGGAATTACGGAACGAAAATAAATCAGATTTGATTCTTGAACACGCAGATTATCAGCTGCTTTTTCAAAGTTAAAATACTGAATTGTGCTTATTAGTAGAAATATTAGAAATACATAAATGTGAGGTCTGATTTATTTCTGCCAAAGCTGCTCCACATATCGCGCAACAATGGCGTACTTTATTTCCGTCCGGCGGTTCAATCGATAAATGCGTTTCACCTCGCAATGGTTGACTAAATTTTTCTGATGGTTATTAGTGAAATAGGATAGCCGTTTAAAGTTCTATCCTTTCTGCAATGGTAGTATATAAGAATTTCTTACTGGGTTTAACTGTAAAATTTTATGATGATGAAAACAGAACTATAATTCAATACAACCGAGTTATCACTAGGAAAAATTCAGACTCGTTGGAAAAGGAATTATTACTACATTTTTATTCATTGTAAATTATTTGATCGAATTAATATATAAATTGGGATTAGTAAATTGTTATTCGGACTTGGTTTATGCAGTCTACGTAAATTTAAAATTCTTTTCTTGTCACGATATTAAGTTCGAGCCTGTTACTTGTTAGTGTTGAGGATCTCAGTTAACTATTTATTCAAATTATTAACTCGAATCGCTGAATCAACTTAAAGCTGTATTGACATTTATTCAGAGACAGAGCTACTACATTTTGCGAATCTCGTTTTACTGTCGCATCTTTCAGGAAGTTAGCTAAAGCTGTAGAAAGCATGTAAAGGAAATATGGGTGAACGTGTTCTGCTTTCACTTCGCTCGGCAGCGATAGGAAGAGGAGAAGAAGAGGAATATGAAATGGAAAGGCTCGTGATGGAGCCGAGCAGAAGTACTGGTTTAAAATCGCTTAGTAGTGGTGGTGGCATGTCACTATGCGAAACATCCGATTGTAATAAACAAATGGAAGAAGGAAGTTTGCATGTGATGGGAAGTCTACATTGGAGGTAAATTAACATTATTTATATTTTATTTCAACCTAACTTGTTGGCTAGTAGATTATTTTGGACCATTCTATTAAATGGAAATTGTGAATCAAGTTGAACCTAAAGCAGAAAATTACTGTATACTTATGTATCTAGAAATTTTTTGCTAAAATTTTAATGAACCCGTCATTTATTCAGATGACTGATTTCCGAATGGATTATTTTGAAGAGTTTTGATGCTGATGTATATTTTAGATATTTACTTTAGATTATTTACCTTACCATTTTTAGATATTGCTACATAAAACTGAATATATTTACAAATGCAATGCAATTGATGTTTCCGTATACATTATACAACATAAATTATTGTCTTGAATATTTTAGGGGGCAGGGACGACGACAGAATAAAACAAGAAGTGTTCTCTGTTGTACAACTGGTGGGATCAGAGGCTGCAAACCGCCTCCATATCTTGGTCTACTACTGGCTACTGCTTCTTCCCTGTTCTTCTCTCTGTGCTCAGTTATTGTGAAGGGCCTAGTTTCAGTGCCACCCATGGAGTTGGCAGCTTGTCGCTTTGTTGGAGTCCTTCTTCCTGCCATCCCTATCCTTATAGCTCGCCATGAGCAACCATTTCCCAAGGGATCTCGCTTGACACTTTTGGCTAGATCCTTTGCTGGAACTACAGGCTTAATGCTCAGTTTTTATGCTTTTCGGCACATGCCATTGGCAGATGCATCTGTTGTTGTTTTCAGTGTTCCTGTGTTTGTCTCCATCTTTGCACGAATTTTTTTGAAGGTTTGTCTAGTTCTATCATTAATGTCAGAATAGGGCATTTTGAAATATTCTCAGACTTCCGTTTTTCTTGATACTTTAAAAAAAATTTGCAGTATTGATCCCCATTTAGATTATTATCATTTACATAGGCTAGCATGTCTCTCAATGACTTGGGGTTTTGGGTATTGAATTAGAAATAGATTTCATATGTGCCATAAAATTCCATGAAGGATAATTAACCTATTAATCCCTTCTTTTTCATGACATTAAGAGTATAACCAAAGAATCCGGTTTCTTATATTATAGAGATAAGTTTTATAAATATTCCATTTTCCTTTATCATAATCCTCTGTAAACTTTTCACGTTATAAACTCTCTTATTTATTGAATCAGAGTAGATTGTTTTTGTGATACACAATCATACGATTTGTACCGAATTCCTTCACAGCGACGGCCAAATTATAATCATAATTGATATTTGTCATTTCTAAAAGCAAATATTTTTATTATGAGTTTTTTCANACTTCCAAAAATCCTTTTTATCCAATTTTTCCCATCAAATTTTGCTATTTTAGATATAAGGTCCTTCATATTAAAGTTACTCTTTTGTAAAATAATTCTAATGTACAATTTTAATCCTTTTGGGGCTCTTGGATTAATCCAAATATATTTCTATAGTCAAAACTACACTATTATGTGCATCTTATTCAACACACCACAACACACGTCGTATAGTTGTTTCCCCTTGCTATAATTCATTGAATTTATTCTTCTATTAATTTTGGTTCAAGAATAATTTTCCAAATCATGAATATACTTACATAAAGTCTAACAGAAGTAACCTTTCTTAAAAATATTTATGGAACACCACTTGTTTTTTATTATGAATAGTAGTACTTCCTTTAAATGTTGTGGTGTATGGTTAGTGAGAGAAAAAATGAAGAAGAAATCAAAGATTTGCTTACCACAGAATTTATTTATGCAACCATAGTTTCGGTGCAAATTTACACCATTATCAGGCACCGAGGCTTTGTTACAACAGCTTAGGAACAAACCAGAGAGGCGGGGATGGTGAAGGAGAGTTACAAAGTAAGGGGGCCAATTAGTTATTCATAATTGGTCGTTAAGCAGAGGAGACTCTGTAACTCTCCTTCACCTTCCCCCCCAATACTGAATTGTGCTTATTAGTAGAAATATGCTATAATTCTAAAAATGTTGATCCCAGTTCAAATTTAAATATTATAAATTGCACATAATTACAAGGGATAGATTAGACAAATTAATTAAGGAGTATCATCTCATTTTAAACAAAAAATATCACCTCTGAGAATGCTGAGTCATTGTTAGGACTATTTAATCCCTTCATTTCGTATAATAAGAAACTTTTCCCTCTTACCAAATATATAAAAAATTCCTGATAGATATTTATTCATTGTGTAGGTAGGTAATGAATGTAACCTACTTGAAACCATTGCTCAAATCANAATTTAATTAGTTAAAACATTTTAAATTTGTAGTTTTCTTCAAATGATTATGTATGAGTCTTTTCATTTGAAGTAATTTTTTCTTCAATGATTGCCAGGAGCCATGTGGTTTGTTCCATGCCTTCACGATATGCCTCACCCTTGTTGGAGTGGCCCTCATAACTCGCCCTCCTTTCCTGTTTGGATCTGAGGAACCTCTGGGTGCCAATGCAGAAGGAGAGCCATCAAACAATCATACTGCGTGGGGTGCAGCCGCTGCTTTTGCTGCCACTCTCTTTGGTGCTAATGCATACGTTCTTCTACGTGCTCTCAAAGGTACAATTATGTTTTCCCTTTTCAGAAATACCAGAAGATAGAATAGCCAGGATATTTTTTAAATGAAAATTTTGCTCTACCCCTAAAAAAAAATTTCCACCCAATTTCTATCTTTCCTTTGATAAAATTCATTATATTTGCAAAACATTAGTTACCATACAATGAAAGAATTTTGTGATATTAATTTGAGACTCTTTTATTTAATGGAATCTTGCTTTTATTTCTAGGTCAGTTTTAAGTAGCATGTTCCATAGCAGTACCAATAACAATAATAATTTATGGAAATTCTGCGTGTCATTTGTGACATTCATGGTTAAAATAGCGTATTACCATTACATTAAATATCTTCCTTAGAAACACAATATTGTAATATTGAACTCCCAATGCTTTTGCAATAGATCTGTCTTCCACCTAGGCTGTGATTATGTATTTTTGTAACTAATGATATCTCCTATAATAATAATCTCCGATAATTTGAGATCAATCTGTCATGTAACCATGGCTGATGTTAGGTGGTTTCTCTTTCTAATGGTTTATGGGTGGAGTTTAAATTAAGGTCAATAATTAAAAATTAAGTTTTATACAGTTAAACATTGGGGTACATGCTAAAAACCAACCTTAATTGTATTTTCATATGGAAAAATAAAGTTTAATATTCATCCTATAACTATTATATGAATAAAATGTTTCATATCTTCTGTGGGGAAACAGTATTGAAAAAGTATTGTTATTTAACAATATTTATAATCTGCAAAGTTTGAAAGTTGAGCATTTTATGGTTCTCCACTGAAGTGTATGGCCAACATTGATGTTAACTAGACATGTATACTTTCACACATACATAGTTTCTTGGATAATATTTGGTATTCATTCACAAAAGCCCAATTTGGGTAATATTTTATTTGATGTATTCTGTCTGTAAAGTCAGTGTTTCTTTAGTAGATATCATAGAGGTTGATAGGATCTGTCGGTGGATGGTATTTGGTCATAATAAGGTTGCAAATTTCTGCTGTTTATCTAAATTTTATGATAAGGTATTATATATCTAAACTACTCCTTTGTTATGCTAATTATATCTTATCTATAAAATAAGTTAGCTTGTTCTGAATTAAGCATTTTTGAACAGCACATCTAGTGTGTATCTATTGTACAGCTTTTAATTTACTCAACACTTTTGCTGGCTGGAATATATCTATCTTCCACCTAGAGTGCAATTATGTTTTAAACTTGATCCTACCAACATCTCTTTTGGAAATCTAGGGCTCTTATTATATGAAGTAAATGGACAAAATTAAACATACATGCAGCTTGTAGTCTTAGTCTCATATTGTATCATTATACATCTCATTGATGTACTGAATTGCTCTTCAGGCCTTCATTTCTCAGTAATAATGTCAAATTTTGGAGCTTTTGCCTTGGTGCAGACCATTGGAACAACATGGCTGTTGGGAGAGCTGTGCATCCCTCGCTGTGGATGGGATCGTCTACTAGTTGTGGCTCTTGCTGCTTTTTCATTTGGAGGCCAGATCTTACTCACTGTGGCACTCCAAATTGAGCAAGCCGGCCCTGTTGCCATTGCAAGATCTGCTGATATAGTATTTGCATTTATATGGCAGGTATGATTTACAATGCATGTATGAGATTTTATATTAACATCAATTAGTAAATATATACTGTTAACTATATGATGCAATATATTACTATTACCTAAAATGTAACAGCATATAATTTTGCCCTTACATATGCTCAGTGATACCTCAGGCAACAAATTTAATTAATTTATGGCTCAGCTCTTATTTCTATTTCCATTACCCAGTTGTTTATTAGCTATCACATATTTTACCCTTTTCTCGTTTTATACTAATGCAGTCACTGTTGGACTTATATTTACCTTTGAAACATCATTACTCCATACATATTTCCCATTTGTGATTTTTCCTCATCAAGCATTTTGACAAGTGACAAGAATAATGTGTATATAGGAAATTCTTCTTTGCATTTGGTGAGTAGTGAGATAATTTTTTTCGTTTTATTAATGGTTCTTTATTTGTCATTTTTCAATTGCAATTTCCTGAGCTATAATGGTCTGTTTCCTTGTCTATTTTTTTTCTAACTTTTACTCATATACTTTCATTTCCTCCATTTTTTTATTTCAGTTTCTTTTATGAAATTGATTTTTTATTGACTTCACATTTTATTTCATTTGAGAATGTCCTCATTGTATCATTTTCTCTTAGTTTTTTTTAACCATTGTGATAACTTGCAGTCTTTTCCTTGCCATTTAATTTTATTCATACATAATTCTGAAAGAAATTTGTTAAATTCACTTTCCTCCTGTTTTTCTATGAGAGCTACTCTGAGCCATTTCATTTTCATTCTGGGTCTTAGTAGTCATTTCCTTTGGGATGAAAAAATGAAGATTATAAATCAGGTGTTGTTGATTTATGAGTTGGATTTAAAAAGGTAAAAAGAACGATTGGATTATACATTATTTTATTTTAACATTTTGTCTCACAACTTATTTTTTCTTTGTTTTTCTCTCTGAGGTCATTTTGCATATAGGCCCCTACAGGAATTGAGCCCAGGACTACTTTCACTAAAGTTGAATGCATTGCCCACTTGGCTATCCAGAAGACCACACTACTGCACATTAGGGCTAAAGGAGTTGGATCTTATTCTCATTTTAAAATCAGTCATGCCTCCTCTATCGTTAGAATGTTATATTATTGTTAAAAGTGCTTCAACTACTTTGGTCATTTCGCACATAGGCCCCCACTGGGAATCAAACCCAGGACTGCTTTCACCGAAGTCGAACACATTACCCACTTGGCTATCTGGGAGCCAACTCCTTTATCATATACATAGACCTTTGTATATCAATATTGAAGCTCTTCATTTCTGTCTTTACAATTTCCAACTTTGTTTCTGAAGCATCATCCTAAGATCAACATCACAATTAGTTAATTAATGTAGTATGTTTATGTTACACCTATTCATTACTAACTTTGTTTTCTAACTCATGTTTTCTTAGCATCATTTGGTCATCCCCTTTTTGTTTTTTACCATCCTCATCTTCTTTAGTTGTTGTTTGCTTTCTGCAGAGAAAATTCACTGTCAATATTTCCCATTTGATTCATTCCTCCCAAGTAACTTTCAAATTATTTCAAGCTTTTCAAAAATAAATTCTCGGGGGTTAGTATCATTTAGGGGCCATGCACTTCAAAGATATCTCCAAAAATGTTTGAAATGGAAAGTTCTGATTATAATTGAAATATTCTAGCTTGAGAGACTGAAGACCTTTTGCAGATTTGTATCTCTTTAGCAAGATCTAGCTATAATCTTCCAGGAGAATTTGATCTTTGTAAATTGTATGATTAACAATAGATGGTAAATTTTAATTGAAAATTTATATCATAAAGGAGGTGCATAAATATGCAGCTGAATTATAAGAAAAATTTTTCAATGTCTTACGTAAATTATTGTGTAGCTATGTATGATGTGTGAGTTAATGCCACTGAGGCCCTTTGATTGCTATTATCTTCTGACGTGATACTTCTCATTCTGTATTGTTCTGATGTATCTGTACTTTTGCTTCCAAACAGGTGGCCTTTTTCCGAGAGGTGCCAAACCGCTATAGTGTCTCCGGGGCTGTGCTTGTAACTTCCTCTGTTGTCTTAACTGGCCTTCGAAAATGGGCTCTAGCCCTCCCTGAAGGTTCTCCCCTTCGCAGTACATTTTGGTTTCTAGCACAATGAACTTCTTTCAAGTAAATCGTTCTCAAATTCCCCATATGTATTTGATAATTTCTTTATTCATAATCAGCTAAAAATTTCATAGCAATAGCAATGTAACAAATAATATTCACATCCTGGACCTACCATTTCTAGATATTCTAAGCCACTCTTTATAATATCGTATTTATGAGAGGGTGATGTTTTTGATGGTTAACTGATCCGAGGATTTGCCTGTTCCATTGCTGAGCAAAATGGGAAACACCAAAAGCATCCTGCCAATATGTGTGTACTGCAAAAGGCTGTTGTGATATAAATATTATCGTGTGGAAGTAAGATATTTGAGAAAAATTTGCTTTTAGAGTAAGTATTAATTTATTGTGTTTATGTAATATAAGATGCCTTGATGAGACAAAAATTAATTTATTTGAAGATAAATCAATATTGTAAGCATTGCACACTGTGAAATCAGTTCTCAGTAATTTAGCAAAGAGCAATCTCTTAATCATGGAATTGAAATTTTAGGGTCTAAGAAATTTGCATGCAGTATTTTATTTTATCATTACACTGCATTTTAAAGCATTGCCCTTAAGTTTCCTATGACTATAATAGATATCGACCATTAGATAATAAATCAAAATTTAATAATTCAAAAAGAACTTCTAAAAGTCTAATGGTGTGTATTATGAAAAATAACAGAGTAGCACAAGTGGAAGTCAATATTTTATAAATCAAGATCATTTTTCAGTATTTGATGCCATTATTTTGGTTTTTCTAAATTGAGTGATGGCGTATTGTATTCAAATTAATATTAACTCCATTCAGAATCATCAGAGTTTCCAAAATGATAGCATAATGATTGTAGCCAAAGTTGAAATATTGTCAGTATTGAATTAATACCAAAGTTTCTACTTTTAACCAGTCATAGAATTACTTTATTGTATTGTTTTACCTCGTGTTTTAAGTTTTATTCACTAAGTTTTTATATTAACAATTTTATCATATTTTACTCTGAATCTCATGTAAGGGAAGAACATCTGACACACTGACTTTGGGACGAAACTTTACTACATTTTACATAGTGAGTGGTAGTTGTACTTAATTTTTAAAGACAGGATCTCATATTTCAGATTTTTGCTAATTTCATTGTCAAACCCTCAAAAAATAACACTGAAGTTATTGTAAATTGTTGGTTACCAAGCTCCAAAGTTAGACTTTAGGTAGAGGAGAATTTACAGGATTTGAAAATTTTTATCAGAAGAAAGAAATGTAGTCAATGTTTTGTGATATTACATATCCTTTACTTGTGGAAGAAGAAAGGAGGGGATTTGTATTGCAATTTTCATAATTGCTGTTGGCATTATTTCCAGGAGAGTAGGTTTTTAGTATTTTCCTTATGGAATTGATTAATGATATTCATGTTTTATTCACAATAAATTCAAAGTGTAATTTAAATGCTTTTAAAGATTTTGTGCTCATGTAGCTTAAACCTTAAACTTTGTACAAAGTTCATAATATTTATTATAGAAGTTCAAAAATGATTCTATAATCAACTGTTTAGAGCCATTTCTATCATTTGTATTCTTCTACCTTATCCTCAGATTTTTCTATCCTTTTTTTGAAACCAGCATTCTCGCAATTGTTTCTTACACTTTGTAGTAAATTTCACAATCTTTTGGTCTCTAAAAATTCAATACCACTTCTATATGATTAGGTAGTCACAAAAAAATTCCACGTCTTAGTTATTCCCTTTTAGTTTATCTTACTAATGCAACTTTTTGTGTCCCTTCTCATTGTGAACTCTTAAGGGGCTACTTAGCCCAAAAGTTGATCCTCCTGAAAATTACAGTAGAAACTTGGTCCATCAATGGTACTTAGTCGCATCATATACATATACTCCATTTCAGTCCATATGTATATGAACTCAATCCTCAGCATAATAATCCTCATTCTCTCATTTGTTTTACAATAGTAACTGACTGGCACGGGAAAATTATTTTCAGAAATTTTAAAACTATTTTTTATTTCTAATTATGTTCATCAGGTCTATTAGCATTTAGAAAGAATGACAGTTACTGATGAGTTGTAAGATAGGAAAACATTCTAGCCATCATATTTTCCAGATTTTCTTTCTAAATGCAGGATTCCTTGAGATTCTAGAGAATTTTGTTGTTCCCTTGAGAAATGATTATTCTTTGATTGAGCATCTAGTTCCTTGAAACTGTAATCTCTTAACTTTTTACTTACACTCTTTGGGCTTTTTTTTTAAATTCTTAAATTTTCTCTTTTTTCAATGAATGGCTTTCGATATATCTCTTATTTTAGTGTGAGTTATGCTTGCTGTTAACTTATTGCTACTATTCCTTTCATTGTAAATTATAATCACACTCTTAAGAACTATGGTTATCTAAGCTTAATGTGGGTCAGTAAGACTGTCTAATTCAAGAATCTTTCATTTGCTCCCAGTCTTCTAAGGCATAGGAAAGCACCATAGTTTTAGTTTAATTATGTGTATTGAGAACTTTGAAATTTTAACAGAGGATGGTGTTGTTAATCTCAACAAATTTCTGTGTTTATTTGTAGTACTGCTTATCCTTGACCTTGGATGAGAAAAATAACAGAACATGTTGACCTGTTAGATTACCTGTTTAAATTTCATTTTATAATACTTCTAATTTTATATAAATATTGTGAATAAAGTATAATATCATAAATTTGCAATATCATTGTGGGAAAATAAACACTATTGGAAATGAAATTTTTTATCCATACTTAAACATCAGTATTAGCTGTAAAAACTGCTTAACCCAAATTGCCAAATGAATCATACTAGTCAATTCCTGTTTTTATTACTTGCAGGAAATATTAAAAGAGAATCTCTCACAGAAATGTATAATATTTTAGTGAAGCATTGAATAATTTGTGATACTTCTTATTATGAATCTTGCAGATAATTTCTTTTTGACCTTTTGGAGATTGTGGCTTAGGCTTTATTGAAAAATGTGGTATAAATGGGAAAAATGTCATTAATAAGCAATAAGGATTAGTTATTCAATTCACTTGACCTACAAATTATACTTAGCATTTCAAGAATTCATCAAGAATGTGCCATTTGTTTGGATTTCTTTTCTACTTTCTTGATGACTTCTATGGTATACAAAATGAATTATTTTTCTCGTTAACGCTACCATCAATGTGGAAAAGTTTCACCTTTAAGAAAGTGCTGATATCTAAGATCATCCCTTGAGTATATGAAAATTCTGAATTTTTCTTAGGTTTGTATTGAATCTAGCCAAATTCTTTTATCTGATATTTTGAAGCTGTTATATATTTTGTAACCATCAAAGAATGATATTTTATATGTTTTAAATAAATTTTACTCAGTATTTCTCATCTCATAATTATTATTAAATCCTAGAAGACCATTATCTTTGTTTTACTTTCAAAAAGAATGACAAATACTCTGTTTGAGAAGAAGAAGATGCATTTTGATTAATGAGTCTTTTAACAACCCTCCATTTCTATGGTGTAATCAGAGAGCTATAGACTCTATAAGGAGAAGGAACATGGTTGTGTTAATACATTACAGTTTTGAAAAGAAGCTCCAAAGAGCCATAATTTGCTAGCAAACCAACTGTTAGGAAACTCCAACAAGCAAGGGTTAGTGTTCTATGTGGATGCTCTTTGCCTTTGTTCTTATACATTACTATACAGTTCAGCAGAAGAAGAGAACCTTGCAAAGTGCAACCATGGAGATCTCTAACACTTGCTGGTTGGAATTTCCAAACGGTTTGTTTGCTTGCAACTTAGAGATATTTGGAGCTTGTTTTCAAAACACTTGAGTTACTGCCTAATAAATACTAACTTCACAGTATGATGTTATGAATTAAATTCAAATTGCCTGAAATGATTGATCACTGAAAGCTATTGTGGAAGGATAAATAATAAAGCATTAGCCTCTATCTTACAACTTCTGATGAATTCCTTTTCTTTGGGTGTCATAAGCCAGCTGTGCAATTATAGCATCATTCTTGTAAAAGTAGTTTCAGTTTGTTGAAGCTATGGAATTTTCTGTAAAATTTACTGTTTTAATCCTTCCTATCTTAATTGCTTGTTACCCGTTTCTTTAATTGTACATATCTTGATCATTTTTTTAAATTAATAATTCTGTGTGATAATGCTTTTCTATGAATCTTTAAATGGACCTACAAATAGCCACTCTATTTCCTAGTGCTTATATTTGAATTATATGAACACAACTTTAAATATAATTGGTGTATTCTTGACCAGAGGCTCCCAATATTTTATAGTTTCATGTCCCAACTACCATCCGCTTAAGTAGAGGAGATCTACCAACAAATGGATCTGGTTCAAATTTCTACCAGGGACACTTCTTTCAAACAAATCGTTTACCCTCTCCAATTAAAAAAAATAACTATGAAGTAGTGCCCCTTCAACCAAAGGGCGCGGATATTAGGCATCCACGAAACTCCCCTAATGGGAGTCCGGCCCGGCAGCCTTAACCAACCCAAGGACCTTTCCCAACCAAAGATCTAAGTGGTCATTTTCCTAATACGCATACTTGAACATTTTGCCAATGCATAGCTTGCGTGAGATTGGTAGGGAACCTCTTCAAGAATAAGTTACAATGGATGGAATGTAAAAATCTTGAAACGAGTACTATAAAATGAAACCAACCCGATAGAGCCCCCTCCAGGGAATATCTCTCGAAATACTTCTCAGAGAAACTCATTTAGAGAGGCAAGGAATGTCATGTTCTCATGTCAGTTCTCGATTCAAAGCATGTTTTTTGAAGATGCATTCAACTGAGGACATTCCGTTGACCTTGGATAAACTTATTTAAATTCCACGTCCTTCGCAAGGACCCACGCTGCTTCTAAGCTTTCTAAGCAACCGACTCACTTGTCAGTTCGTTTGGTGTAGCTTTTCGTCGAAGAGCAGTTGTTCATAAAAATTCTGAGGGGTTCTATAGCAATCATTTTTCGTATTCTGCAGTTCCTCTTCGAGATGGAAATTTATAATACTGAGGTTCGTCATATCTTAAATCTCTAGTGATAAAGCATTGAACGGCGTTATATGATAGAATAAGTTTTAGGTGATATTGTTGAAGAATATGCCTCTGATTCATAGTATAGAGTAACACAGCATAAAATATTTAGAAAAATAAGAATCGCATTTTTCTTTGAGTTACACTGGATTATATTTGATTAATTTTCTTTCAATCGCTATATTCGAAACGGCAAACTACGACAAAGGCAACGTGAAGCACTCCATAATAAAGTCGAGTGCTAAAGACAAGCAGTAATATTATTGCTTGCCTTTAGCACTTATATAAGTAATAACCATACAACAAATCATCATTCGCCGGACTTTCATACCTTCAATATCCGGGGAGGACTTGGGAAGGACTCCAGTAACGAAGTTCTAAAGGAATAACAAGTGTGAAAAATAGCGAAATGACTGGAACTCGAACTAAGGTCTCCCACTTTCAGGGCAAGTATTCTAACCACTGAATGCCGCGTCTCTTCCACACTGTTAAGGGAATGCTTCCAGGGAATAAGTCCCAGTCATGTCGCTACTTTTCACACTTGTTATTCCTTTGGGATCAGCCGCAGGACTTAATCCTGCAAAATATTCAAACCTTTCCTTATTCCTAATAAAGTTCTAGCTGCGTTTCCTCCATGAGCTTCTCATATGGCAACTCTGGAGGCATTGGTAGCAATTGGCACTTAGAAAGAAATATCGTTCTTGAAAAAGTGAGAAAAGTCATCAAATTCTTCCCATCGCCACCACTATTTAAGTATCTTTTATCATTTCTCATCATTGAAACTCATCGGAATGCAAATGAAATGAGGAATCCATTAAATGCATTAACTTATTGAAAATCAACTGTAAGGCCTTATCTACTCATATTATAATTATCATATTACTAAGGAACTCTCGCTTCCAAAATGACGGAACTAAATATAAATTTTTAAAACATAAAACTATAATTGTATACATCTGATCATTCTGAACAATGAAAGATAATCCTTCTCCTTTCGTGATTTATCTGTCGTGATCGTGATAAAATATGAAGCTAGAACTATGAACGGAACTCCTAAAGAAGAACAGTAAAATTTTATTGAATAATATGCAATACCTGAACTCATACCACAGAAACTACTTTTTGTGTGCATCTAAGTGACTCATTTATGATGAGAGTTCCTTAAAAATATTTAAATCCACACTTCGTGATTTCTTCCTTGTCGATTTGAGCATTGAATGAGACTAAAGAAGGTGAGGTTTAGTGTGCCGCGAAGCTTGAGTCAACAGATGCGCTGTGGAGGACAAAAGGCTATAAAACATTGGAGTAATCTACCTTCGGTAGTGTAAATACCAAGTGTACTCTCAGACACAAATATGCTGTAGAAAATCCTTTCTGCTTCTTCCTCAACTAACATTACTGTTGTATCTTAAGGGTAAGGAGCTTCATTGGGTATAATGTTTTGGCAAAAGTTAAAAATCCCATCTTCTTTGAAGGTTGTTTCTGGTCTCAGACATGTCAACCTTCGGTATCGTATCTGATGTACATAATGTCGAACATGATTTCGGGACGGGAAAAAGTATTTAAGATATTTGATTTACCCTTGGAATCATTAATTCTATTGCTGATGCTCTTTTTTGACGAACCCACCATTTGCATTAACTTTGGACCTTTCGCGTAAAATCTTCTTTTTTTTAATTGACAAAGGGAATCATGCATGGTTCATTTTTTTCTGATTTTGGTCTTTTGTGTTCAATCTTTTCTTAATGCCCTCTGTTATAATTTAGAATTATCTCGGCAGATTTTAATTACGAACACAAAAGCATGTGTTTCCTTAGACCTTACCTGTATTTTTTACTTTCAAAGACTTATCGTTATTTTCATATAATTATACGGAACATATTTTCCCCGTTATTGCGCACATCGTTCAAAAATATTCCTAATGTCCTTGGTACTTAATCGGATCGCTTGCGTTTTATTACGAAAATCGAGTCTCGATTTCGAAATTATCTCGATATTTGAAAACTCGAATACGAGTTTATCACTAAATCCTTCAAAATTAAGAAAAGATATAAGGTAGAACCTCGAGCAAATGTTCTTGAAGGGTCCCGAAAGAACAAAATACTTGCAGGTGAAATAACGAATTATTTATTGACCACCCGCCAAGTAAGGCTGAGGACCAAATCGGGGTTTGAGCCTTCCCAAACTTTAAGAACGGGCTCGATATTTCGTTGATACGAGTTAGAGTAATTGGATTAAAGCTTCCTGTGGGTGGCTTACTATTTCCAGAAGTATTCGAGTCAGACCCGCGACCTTAGAATACAGTCAACTTAGTCAAGCTCCAGGGTTAAATTTCGTTGTTATTTATTCGCTAACCGACCCTGGCTAACGAACCTTCAAATTTGCGCTAGAATTCCGCGTACGGCTCTGCTAACTTAAAGAGGTTCAGGAGCGGTTACTTTCACTTATAGAGGCTTCCATTAATAGATTAATTAATTAAGTCTGGCAGCTACTTCTCTCACTTCTCTAAGAAGCATGGAGGCCTATGGAAACAGGATGAGGATTGCGCAGGGAATCAAGAAATGATAACTTATTTGGTAATGCCGGAACTATTCTCGGGTATTCAACCGGAAATATGCTGGAAAATTCCGAAATTTCGGCTTCTACATCAGCTGACATGACAAGTGATGAGAATTCGTCCAGTACGTACATTAACAAAGTCCGAGGATCCTACCCATTCAGCGAGAAAGCATTGGATCTTTACAGATATTCGTCAAAAATTAACTAAATTTAAAATTTAATTAACTCTATTTTGTAGCAATGTTACTCTTACTTAAATAAATCCGCCAGTTTAATTTTTTTCCTGTTTCTGTTTTATGAAAATGTTTTTCAAGCTCATAAAACTAATCAAGAAATTTCTGACAATTCCGCCTAAGATTAACAAAACTTGCGGGTTGTCTCTAGCGCTTCCTGGGAAAGGGCGTCATCTTCGTTGCTATTTCTGTTCGTGGACACATCGCACCTCCCTCAGCAATCGACACTCGTCAACTATTTTCGTCTTTGTTTGCTAGTGCAAACCTGACCCCTTTCAGGCATAAACAAAAACTTGCTAAAGACCAGTAAAAACTCGCACACTGTCTTGTATTTATTAGAAGACACTCGCTTATAGAGGTGCTAGGCGAGGCAGTTTTACTAATAGAGGTCCGGATATGAAAAATGACTCTCCTATAGAGGTTTCAACTCTCACTTCTAGAGATTTTCTGGATAGAAAATAACGGGGCCTGATCTATAAGCGAAAGTCGAGGTCCTGCTTGTCCAGCTTTGACTGTATTAGGGACGAATTTTTAGTATTATTAGTTTTAGTTAGTTTAACTAGTATCAGTGATATTCAAACTTGGCGCTACGAGGAGCAGGTTTCGCTAACGAGAATCAGCTGTGGAATACCTTCATTAGCGTTAACACCACAACGTTAACACGTTTGGAAGGCCTGCGAGCAGGGGTTTGGTGGATTGGCGGAGTACCCAATAACCCAGGGCCATTAGATTACTGATCTGATGAAACGTATGTTGAGAAAAATGCGACGTTTTAGTCATTTTGTTCTTTGTGTAGCTAATTTTCGTACGCTTAATTATTGAACGTACGAAGTTTTGAACTCAACCTCGTTGGGTATCATAGATCCTGGAGCCTTGAAAAACAAGTACTTACGTCGTTAGTCGTTGAAGTGAGCCTGGCTTGTTTGTGTTGAATGTAATGATTTTTACGAGCGTAAGGCTGATCAGTCTATAATTACTTTTTATTTCGAGCATATACATTAGTATACTTTTAAAGAAAGTTTATTATTTTAATTGGATAAATATTTACCTTGTAATTTTATGCTAAGAAAATGAGTTAATTCTGAAATTTAGAAGCAATCATAGAGTAAATCATTCATTATGATCTTCTGCTGCTTGAAATTTTTTTGGCATCTTGATTTCAATACTGTTAGTAATGCATTAGTCAAGCCTTGGGTGCTACTTTACACTGGACATCTAAGTTGGTGCTGCATTAGGGAACTGGTAAATAAATTATGGGTCTGCACTTCAATCAATATGTCACTACATTTTTGAAAGGAAGGCTATTTCTGCATTTTTCTCATTCTTTGTTTTATAAAGGTAGAGAATCACTCATTTGTTGAATTACATATTGTGAAAGGCATTTTTGGTCTTAATATATATTTAATTCTATTAATTAGAATAGCATCACAGTCATAAAGTTTATGTTGCTTAGAAGTTTTTTATCACCATATTTATCTTTCCAAATACTTATTTTCATTTGTTCTTGTAGGTTCTTTAAAGTTCATCATTTGGGATTATGGTTAGAATATTCATGAACTTATCATTGTTGCATTCGAATGCAAGGATCATTGAGATGTATAAAGCTTTACAAAATAGACAACTGGAAGGTGTTCATATTCTTTGTATGCTTGTATTTGTCATGTTTCTCAATTTGTTTTTCATTTGTATTTAAGAAACGTCGTTTGTACAGAATTATACTCCTATTGAGAAAAAATACCACTGAGATGATTTGGAACTGAATGAAATATCATAATGACCACAATGATACCAGTGATGATGTGAAATCTTCAGGAACTTAATTTAATTTGGATGAATAGCTCATGTTTTTTTATCACTCAACACTTCTCATGGCTGACATGGAGACCATCAGCTGGAATATGGAAGAAACAGGAGTGTTTTTTGAAGAAAGTAGTGATGTAAAGTTGCAAGAAGTTTAGTCAGTTTTAATTTGTGCATAATATTTCTCCATCATTTGTCTCAGTTTGGATCAGAAGCAGTATCTTTCGCGAGGACTGGAATACGAAAATGATACAATAGATTAATTTATTTTCCAAGAAGTTATGGGGTGGAGTGAAATCCTACTTTTGTCCTATGCAAATTCAATTTTAACTTATTATAATGTGGCAAATGAGTATGTTGGGACAAAAGATTAGCCATGTATGGCCAAATATAGAAGGTGTTCGAAGATAGCCAAGAGTTACCACAATCCTGAGGGAGAGGAATCCTTTGTCCACATAGGGTTAAAGCTCCCACATTAAAAAATGATCAAGTTTAACATTATTAAGTGACCCTTGTTTAAATTGAGTGGATTGGTGAAAAATAGTGAAAGGATGGTGTTTAACATCTCCTGTTCTATTATGGGTATGCAGGAAACAAGTTTCCAAAATGGATTTCTGTCTCAGCCCTGACTGCACCTCCAAGGAAGGAAAATGGTCTTCAGAAGTAAGCTCTTACTTTCGTAAGTCAGCATTCCATTTATTATTATTTAGGAGAGAAATAATTTTTATAATTAGATAGTATGTAATATTATACTTTTTGAGGATTCAAAAATCGGTCATTAATTTTAAAATACAGAGGAAATCATTTACAGTGTCCTTCAATAGTAGTGGAAATGTCTATGAAATACAGCACTGGCATAAATAATGAAATCACATTTTGACCTCACCTTAATTCAGATGCGTAGAATAAAGAATCTGTAATGCTTTCTGTGATGTTATGAGTTGATGCAATGACAAAATAATTATGAATATTATTTGTGAATTTCCATTAAGAAACTCATGGACTATGGATTTTTATTTATAATTCCTTTGTTTATACATTTGAAGTATGGTCTATTAAAAGCCACTCCAGTATATAAATTATATTATTAACCAAATGTTAAAATTACTGGAATTAAAAGAATATTGTCATATTATACTCGCTGAGTATATAGATACTTATATCTTTATGAATTTTCTATTAGTAACAGCAGTTCCTGAGGGATTCAAGCAATCTATATATTTGCACCTGATTGAAGCAGAAAGTCAAAATTGCAAGAATCGGTGCACTGTAACTTTATGCTTACCTGAAAATCATTTTTAGTTTATCTGTAAATCAAATTATGTGAAAAAACAAGTATTCAGTATTTCATTATTCCCCAATATTTTTAGTTATCAATCCACATGTGAGTGATTTCCACTGCTATTATCTAAATTTGAGACTTTCATTGAGGAACTGGTAGACTAGCATTGAAAATGCCAGGGATTCTTTATTGACCATTTCATCATCAACATTCTCATAATAATTCCATATCTGTAGAAAATAGCATTGTGTAGTAAATTAAATGGTGATATTTTATTGGTGAAATATTCAAGTCGAATTCGAGTCTTTAAAATTAATGATTGATTGATTTTTCTGCTAATATGTTTGTGAGAACAATATTAAAATTTGTATTATTATTTCAATTTTTGTGATAATTAAAGCTGAATATCGAAAATAGTACCTTAATTTTAGTCAATGATTTGACAACATTACAATCATTAATTTTGTCAGGTAAATTAAATTCTTACTGTTCCATTATACGATTTCTTCTTCATTGGATGTTGACTTCAAGAATATTCAAATATCAGTAAAATAATTATGAATAGGAAACGGAAATAGGAAAATAAAATAGTCTGGAATCATGGCCCATATAATCATAATCGTATTCCTTATTGTCAGAAAGAAATGTGCCCATTAATATTATCCTATAATTTTTTTCTTCTGTTACAACTTTTGCTTCATATTAATTTCTATGTGTGAAAAGAAAATCAGGATTTGAATTTCAGAAAGCTTATTTTTGCTTGTCCATCAATTTCTCTTCATTTTTTCAGGGGTTTGTTTTTGATGACAGTGCAAGTATTTCTAAGCCATAAAACATTTTATGCCAATATAAAATTGCCTTCATTGTAATGAAAACGAGGTTCTATGCCATGAAACATTGCTCTTCCATTAGATTTTGCCATTGGTACTTAATTTTCTTGATCAATTTAACCTGTAAAGGAAACAAGCATATTCTGTTATTTTATCTGGGTACCTTTTGCATTTGTGTGTTCTCTAAGTGCCCTTTTCCTTTTGCACAGAATTACAACTTTTAATGTGATATTGCAATTGCAACTGGCAATATATATAGAAAAAAAATTAACAAGGAAATTTTTTCTCATTGATAGATTTATTTATGAAACTTAATTCAGTGATTGAAGAAACATTTTTAAAGCATAAACAAGACATTATAGTATATGTTAGCAGGTTTACCTAGGTAAAAGATTTATTTCCTTGGAACAATGAAGATTAGATTCCATCATGGTGGAGAAAAAAAGAGGTCCTCATCTATTGTTACCTGACTGCTAAAAGCTAATTGTAGTGAAAATAATCTCCTTTAATAATATTACTTTGTAATTAACTTAATGTATCATTATTTTGGAAATAGATCACATTCTCAGTAGAAATTAATTGTTCTTTGTTTGTTATCATTTTCTTGAATCAATCAAATCATTCAATTCAGGGTTTCAAATTATATGGTAATATAAAAATAATAATAAGCAATATTATATGATTGCTTAAACCAGATTGTCAGCTTGATAAACAATAATACAGGGACTTTGATAACTTGCAATTAAAGGCCAATTTCAATTGAGTATGCCCTCTAAATAGAATAGTTTAAACAAGGCTTTCAAATGTAAATTTTGGGCATTAAGGAAAATTCAGTTTCATTTTCTTTGCATTCAGTCATTTTTTGTTTGGAATTAGCAAGAATATACTTCAGGAGAAACCTGAAGTTTTTGCATATTTGAGGCTTTTTTTCCTGCTAATAATCACTAACTCTCCTTGTGGTCCAAGAATGTTAAATAGGAATGAATTCTAGAGAGATTTTAATTTATGTCAGTTTTTATTTAGAATGATAGGAAGGTAAATTGTTTAATGCAATCAATATATGCTGGTAATTATCAACCATTTTGATCTATAAATGGATATTTGTGTATAATTTGTTTTATGGCTTTAGAAAATCTTGTTTTAATGTGGTGCATGCCTTCGGAACTGCATAATTTCTGTGTGTAGTGGAGAATAATATTCAATGTTTTTAATAGAATGGAGAAACTTTTTCCCCAATTAAATTTGGTTTTTAGATAATGTTTGATTAATGCAGTAAACTCTCAATTTGATGAACTCCTACAAAATGAAAAACTCAAGATAATGTATTTAATTAATGATACTAATTTAGACAATTGAATTTTGGACCCCTTCCTTTATGACTGCTATAATTTGAATGTTCCTTTTGTTTACTTGTGTATTTGAGCATACTGTTTGAGTTGGGAATAAAAATAGGTAAGGGTTTCATTCAAAGCCTTCACTAGTTATATAAAGGATTTGTATTTAATATGCAAAAGATTACTCATTGAAACTCAGATCTGAAAGCACATTAAATATTAACTAGGGCCAATGATAACTAAAAACATTTGGAAGGCTGACTTTGGAATAATTCACTGAATATGTCACTAACTTTCAGGACAAAACATTAACATTGAATTTCATTTCTTGAGGCACTTAAAATCACAGTCTGAAATGGTTTACATTTAAATGTTAAGGGTTTGGTGATAAGTTCTGATTCTAGTTGTTCATAACTAAATATGCAGCCTTTCCTGAGTAATTACTCAATGGGGTGAAATCAACCTGTGCTTCATATATTAATAAATTCCTTGAATTCATTAATTTAAGATGATTGGTGATCTAATTCTTGTTTTTATACAGGAGTTTGTCATCCCCTAATTATTTAAGTCAGATATCATACATTTTTCTTAATTTTTTGTTAACAAAAGTTTTGGGAAAACTGTTCTTGCATTGAGATTTTTTTAAATACTGCAATAAATTTTTCAAACGTTGTGAATAAGAGTAAAACACAATGTGAAGACTGCATCTTCAAGATCTGGTAGAGTTCAGTTTCTGAGCAGCATTTATTTAGGATATTCATAAAAACAGAAACTCCCTTTAATTCCTTTTGAGGTTTTACTGCATTTTTCTTTGGATCAATAAGTTAGCAGATGATGCAAAGTTTCCAAGCCCTTCATATTTGCTATTTCAGTTTATGTTCCTCATTTTAATGGCATCAAGTACTCTTTACAATAGAAATATTGCAGTTCCATATAAATTCTTCCATATTTCCATATTCATCTTTCTTAAACATTTTTTCCTCCCTATATATCTAAATTTGAAATGTAAGTGAAAACTTATTTCTGACATTTTTCTGTTTTTGAGAGCATGGTGTGATAGGATATTTATTTTAAATTTAATCTACCTAATGTTCTTTCATATGTTTAAGAAGGTCTAAGGTCTGTGTCATTTTCAAGTACTCTACCCAATGGCAGATTAACTTTCACTTTGGTAGCAATTTTCATATCTTCACATATGCATTGCTAATATTATTCCATGTAGATTATTGCAATTCTTTACTGTTACTTGGTAGTTTAGTTCAGGTTCACATCATTTTCAATAATTTCACTCAATTGTTCTTAATTTCTAATTCTATAATTTGATACTTTTCATGATGTTGGTTTTCGGTTAAATTTTGATCAAGTTTGAATTCTGAGTTTTCCAGAAATTGTGAAGTTGTTCTAGAAAATTTGCTTTAACCCTTTAATGCTGTATTAACCCTTTATAGCCAAAGCTGCTTGAAAAATTATACTAAGTCCCCAAGGTCATTCAGTTGCTTAAAAAATAATGATGCTGTTTTCTCATGTCTCATAATTTTATTTTTTTCAGGTCAATTTTTTGTCTTCTGTACTTGTATTCTCAGTGATTTGCCTTTTCAATGGCTATGCTCAGAATAATTTTTACTTTGTATTATTCTGAGCATAGCCATTGAAAAGACACAGATCACTGGGAATACAAGTGCAGAAGGCTAAATGTCTGCCATAGCTGCAGGAAAAACAATTGCTCTTTTGAGCTCCGAGATAGGCCCAGGTTTCACGCTCCCTACTGTACCAGAAGATTTGCAGGGTGAGGAGTTGGACATATTCAAATTAAACTTAAAAAGGTGCTTTCTGACATTTCTTTATTGCTGTCTGTAATAAATGTACACTTCAATTTTTTTTTTTTATAAAATCAATNTTTAGAATGCTGTGGTAAATTTCTTATTATTCAGTCAATAGAGACACAATATGGTGCCTCCTGGTACCATTAGAGACACCAATGTGGTGCCTTGTGGTACTCAATGTTGGCTCAGAAGGATCTAAATAATACTATTAGTTGCAGGCAAACAATATCACACTTTCAATAAAGACAAATGTCACGTAATACAGTTGTTTCTTATGCATATGTCTAATGTACTGAGAAAGAACATAATTTTTAAAATATTAGGCACCGGAACAAACTGAAAAATTAGCATGAAGATAAAACGTGGCATCCCATAGATTTACAAAGAGCCTCCTTAAACCAAACTGTCCAAATTTAGGTCTCCTCAGATTTATTCTTAAACAAAACAAAGTTAGGTTCTCCTCTCTGATGACAAATTCTTTTCTTCTTTTGGTAACTAAATCACTCAAATCAGACAACCTTTTAAAAAAGCAGTGTCCATAACTCATTGCAAATTCCACATTAATCTATATTTCTTGCTCAGTTGAACAGAATCACATTATTATTTTTTTTACAAATTTATAATATTTATTTTGAAAATTAAAGCTAAGAAAATTATTGCAATTTTAGAAAAATTATTATATAGATTGTGCTTCTTATTCCCCTTCTCTTTCTTACATTCCATCTAATTCTTGTTTTCTCATTCTCATATTACAGCTACGTTTTTGATTTCTTGTTGGGACCAACTTATATGGTGGTATCTAATGATTGCTCAAGAAGTGATATGCTTTATTCTGAGAAAATGATTTTTGAAGCTACTAAAGTTATTAACTTGTCTGTAGACATGATGTGGCCTAAAGTTAAGGCTTTATAAGGAAATATTCATGAACAAAACCTCTAAAACATAGAAAAGTTCATTGATATTATGAGTGATATTGTTTTCTATTTGTATTCAGGAGCTCAATTTGGGACAGTGGTAGCAATGCCTCTGTGTGGGTTGCTTGCATCCACTAAAGGTGCTGGATGGCCTTCAATGTTCTATGTATTTGGGGGACTAGGAATCTTGTGGACAATTGTATGGATTTTATTTGGTTCATCAGGACCAGATGAGCACCGCTGGATATCAGCTGAAGAAAAAGAATACATTTTGAGTTCCATTGGAGAGCAGAGGCAACGTTCTGAAGATAATAAGGTTAGGTCATTATTCCACAAATAACAACAGAGCAGAGAGAATAATAGTACAAAAAACTATATTAGCAAATTTTAGAGAACATAAATTATGGTCATATATTATCTGAAGTTCATCATTAATATTTTTACTTTGTCTCTTCACAATAAATGGAAATTGAATTTGTTAGTCAAAATTGGAAAATTTTCATCTGAAAATGATGTCAACAAAAAGCATAGCTCTAAAAAATTAGCAAGGTAAGTTGAAAATCCATTCTCCATAAAATTACTGAAGAATTGAGTCAGTAACAGGAATTTAAAAATTTGAGTCCACAATGAGTAAAAAAGATTCTACAAAATGACCAAGTGAATTCAAGCAGATTAGTTGAGAATAAATATTTGGATTTCATCCAACAGGGACTAAGAAAATAATACTACATTTTCTGCAAAAGATCCAACGGACATTGAGTACTTAGTTATTTGCTCAAAATTTGAAATTTCACTTGCAGTAACACTAATATTTAAAAATTCCTGTGCGACTAGGCTAAGTCACAAATTCGACAGAGTAAATTAATCCGAGAAACTGCAAAATTTGCACAGAGAATGTTATCGCCAAAGCGTTACCAGAATTGTGTTGGTATATCTAAGGATTGTAAGACGTACGATAGCCAGAAAGAGTTTCAGATGGTTTCGGACAATGCATGCGAGGGAACCTCTGCACGGCGCAGCATTCAACGGAGGCTTTACCCTTTTTTTATTTGAATATCGAATTACGAACCCATTCAACGTTAAAGTTAGGATAACTCTCCTTAAGAACAAGTCTTGATTTATCAGTTTATTTTCGCTCTTAATTCGAGTGAAATATCGATTAACTATATTGCAAGAATTTATAATCTACTAGTCTACACAATCTTAAGGCTATTTAACAGTCATCGCATCGCTGATATGCATGATCAAACTAAAATGCTCCAATCTGGATATTCCTAAGGTGTGTCACCTTTACGTCAGCGTATGTCTCGAGTCAGCTTGGATTTCGGATTACGGCGGCGCGAAGTCAATGCGTCCATGGTTACTCGGCATTGACAAATCAGCTATCTGAAAATAAGGTTAAAGAGCGAGGGAGTCTAGGAACTTTAATTCATTTCTATGCTTTTCAATCACGAGCTTGCAATTGTAATCTGCCGACCAGAGTTCAATGCCCAAGGTTTCTTTCCGTTACACATTGTAAGCTTAAGGGGTTACATTCAGGGTAGACTCACGCACCAAACATGATTTAAGTCAAATTAAACCGGAAAAGATTCAAGACTAGGACAATGAAGAGCTATTTCAATGTATATCGAGTCTAATGGTTTCCGAAACCCCAATACTAAAATGCGAACCGTAAGTCGAATTCTTAATTGAATTCCGATTCACGATGTACAATATAGTTCATAATTTAGGCTGAAATGTTTGTACTGCTGATGCCGAAATCAGACCCGGGTATTAATTTCATCAAACGTCCAGGCATCAAAGAATGTATCTGGGGAAAAACTGGAACCTTAATAATTGAATCCAGACAAGTTTCCGCTAAAAAGAAAATAAGTGAAATCTAATATATCTGTCCCTCTGATGATCAGCTGGTCGAATGTATGCTCCATTAAACTCATTCGCTAAGGCATATCGCACGGAACAAATGCAAAAGAACAAAATCAAATTTTAAAATTGAGTGACATTAAACTAGCAAGCGAGGAATGCCGCAATCGGAACAGAACGATTTAACCAATCTGGTTGCCTCTTAAAAAAGATCTTTAACATAAAACTGCAACGTTCGGGCTACCAACTCGCAATCGATTACGGCATTGTATAGCTTAAATAAAATCCTGCGATAATATTATGCATCTGAACGAAATTACACTTTTATTGACAACGACACCACGCGGTAAACTCATTTACTTCACATTAACAAATTTCCGCGAAGTTACTATAGAGAAAAAAGATCAACCATCGTAAAAATAAGTTAAGGGTACTTCGAACAAAATTGACAAGGAACACTTTTAAACTAATTCCTTTAATGAGACTCACGAATAAAAGCGACCAACTATCTGCGAAAGTCTCCGATAAGGTCTTATGCCAGGCGATGTCCTTCGTACGGCAGCGAGGTGTCTTCGAGCAGGGTTGGACCGTAACCTTCGGCAGTCAACAGAAAAGAGGACGAATTAGTGGCCTGCAAAGCCTTTTATGTTCGAAAAAGTGATAGGGGTGGCGCTGTAGAGGTAATAAGGGGAGGGTGGGTGGGAAATTACTACTGCGATTACTATAATTCTCAATTAATTATAAAATATTGCAAGAATCATGAAATCCTACATTCAGCATAAGTTTTAATAGAAAATATTTAGATGGAATCAAAAACTACGGCTGATTATTTTATAGTTACTGTTTACAGTATCATAACTGATACTTATCACTCATCTTTCAAATTTATGCCATTAATTTCCTGAACACTTTTCCAAAGAACAAAATAACCTTCCATCGGAAGGTTAGTTGATTCGAGTTATAACGTAACGATATTGTATGGTCACCCAAACTTTTTATTCTCTGCTTAAATACCAAATTTCTAATACCTTAACGACTCTGAAAACGATTTGGTTCATAAAGCGGCCGTTGTGTAGGAAGTGAAGGTAGTTCTAAAGGCATCCAAATTAAGAGCTGAATTGATGATGGAAGAAGAGCACCAGCGAGCAGAACAGTCATATCCGATTAACAGATTTTGTCATTATATTTTTATTAAAAAAAATGCAAAAGGTACAAAATTATATTGGATTTGATTAGACTGAAATGCGAATTTCCATAAATGGTTTGCGGAAACATGTATGGGTTTTTAAGTCATTCAATAATCTTTGAGAAAACTCTTCAGCTGTTTCTTTTTAAGACAGTTTAACATTACAGTTCCATTATTCCAGGTTTGTCGGTAAAGTATATAACCCGAAAGCTGGTTGGGACCTCATCTCGTCCACCATTAGCTACAAAGAGGTATAAGAGGGAACTGAAGCTTACCAGGTACGATGAGGAGTGAGGTAGTTTTCCCTTGCTTTCCTCATTGAGTCAGAATGTTATAAGCAGAGATAGTTTAGTTAAGTGACTCACAATGACTCTACGAGTAACACTTTCCGTAACATTCCATAGGGAGAAACCTTAAATTATGCCTTAATGTCAGTATGTAAATGTGACCTATATCTAGGGAAATGGGGGACGAAACAGAAGTATATTACAGTTTTACAAAATAAATCAATTGTTTTATTAGCACTGCAATATACGAAGGATTTAAATTTTTTCAAAGTATAAAACATTTCGTTCGATAAAGGGCGATTTCTTAGTTTCTTCTTCGTAGATCAGACTGGTTCTCTACTTGACGGCAAGACAGCAACAATCTGTAAAAAATAAAAAATATTTGATTTGACCATTACGTATGTATAACGGCAAATCAATCCATGAGGTGGTAGGATATTTTCCAGTAATTTTTACAATCTTACAAGTATCACCATAACCTCATAATAGTAAATGTAGAGCAGAAAATAAAGATGCACAGCCTAAAACACTGGCCTGAATGAGTTGATGATTTTTAGCGTATAGAGCTCGTCAATCAGACACTAGAAAAAATTTAATATCTGACCCTGTTACAATGGATTCGAGCCAGAAATCCCTTTTTTCCATTAGAATGTATCACACCTATTAAAAAATGAAAAAAAAAAACTTTTGATGAACTTCACTTCGTCAAAAATGAAACTGAACCTTAACTGGCATCGCTACTCAAGGCCCCCATCCCAGCTCTCGAGCCCGCGTGACGGGCTGACCAATTTATTCACACCTTTCGATTTTTTCCACTTTTTACTTATCTCCAAAATTAGGGCGTATTCAAACTTGCTTTTTAGCTATCGAAAGGGGAAAATTAGTGGGAAACGCCCGCATGTATGAGAAGGCACGCAGTATTTGAAAATTACACCCAAATATCGAGCATCGAGAAAAATATTTTCAGGAAATATTGGCGACAACTTAAAAATTCAAACAAGGATCGCCGATATCGACTTAAGTGCGTTACTTATAGAGGAAAGATTTATTCAGGTGAAATAAACGATCGCAAAACATTCAAATATTTTAGTCGAAGAATTTCTCGGATAAAATTGTAAGAAAACGATAATCATTGCACATTACTGTGTACCTATACTTAAATACATGGTATATCGAAACAGATTTCACACAAGGAGAGAATTTAATGTAACAATCAATACGGTGATATCCACAAGAAATTAAGATATTTAGATAGAAATATTAAAGATATTTAATTAGAGATATTCATCCTATTCCTTCGATTGCCAAGATCCTCATCAGTTAATATTTCTAAAAATAAAATCATGCTCAATCACCCAAACGCTAACAATTTTCTAATACATTAAAAGTCTAATATAAAATAGAAAACTTTAAAGCCATACATTTCCAAGGTATAATAAAAGAAAACACCTTACCATGGCTCCTCTGCTGTATATGGATGGCCCAACGTTGTAGGAAAACACTCGTTATTGAGATACCATCCTCAGTAGCTGTACTGGACTGAGGATTCCAAAAGCTGTTCAGGACTGAGGACAAATTCAAATAGCTGCCTTTGTATATTCAACAAATAATTTCAATTATTCTAATTTATAAGGTTAAAATATTTAAAAACATATTATTATTATCATATAAAATTCGTTATTATACTTTTTTTAGGGTAACATAATTATAATTAATTTATATTTCATAAGAGGAGAACATAAGGGGGCCTTTGAAGCTAAAGCATCCAAAGGCTCACTTCTACCAATCTTGAGCCACTCACTGAAAGCTACATAAGTGTTCTACCTTTCGGTAGGTCCATGTGCCCTAAGATTCCCTATTCATAGCCCTTTCCTTCGCTACCTGGTAACGTACCCCACCCTTTATGTCATCTAAAATTTTCTGCCTTTGCCTTCCCCTCTGTCTTTTCCCTTGCATTCTACCCTCTATTACATTCTTCAGCAATCCCTCTCCTCTCAATATCTGACCCACCCATTTCTTTTGTCGGCGCTTAATTACTTCAATTAAAACCCTTTCCTCCCCAACCATTTCTAGCACCTCTATGTTTGTTTTTCTATCCACCCAGCTCACCTTCTCCATTCTACGCCACACCCACATCTCAAATGCCTCCAATCTTTTGATGTCCTCTTTTCGTAAGGTCCACGTTTCACACCCATATAGCAAAACACTCCATATCAAGGATTTTACCAATCTTTTCCTGATTCCTTTATCGAGACCCTTTGTCATTAATTCCCTTCGCTTCATAAAAGCTTCCTTGGCCAATGCTACTCTTTTTCGAACCTCATCTCCACACCTCCCATCCCAAGATAGAACACTACCCAAGTACGAGAATTTGTCCACCTGCTCTAGTTTTTCCCCATCGACCCTGATCGTTAATTTAGCCTTCTTTCCCTTAGTGAATCTCATTACCTTAGTTTTACTTACGTTAATTTTCATTCCATATTCCCTTGCCTTATCGTTTAGTGCATTTACTAGTATTTGTAAACCCCTTTCGGAATCGCACACAATAGCTTTATCGTCTGCATATCTTACTGACTTTACTACTTTCCCTCCAACTATCACTCCCTTGCTTATTTCTTCCCAAGCTTCATTCACCATTTCCTCTGCATATATATTAAAAAGCGATGGTGATAATGGGCATCCTTGTCTTACCCCTCTCCCTAACTCTGCCCATTCCGACTCTCCTTCAGTTATTCTAACTCGCGCTGTTTGATTTAAGTACAAATTTTGCACCAAACGCCTATCTTTCCAGTCCAACCCAATTTTCTTTAAAATTCCCATTAATTTTGGCCATTGAACTCTATCGAAAGCCTTTTCAAAATCGACAAAACATGCACATATATCCTTTTTAAATTCCAGGCTTCGTTCTACTAGCACCCTCATTACCCCGATTGCATCCCTCGTTCCTTTCCCTTTCTGAAATCCGAACTGGTCTTCTCCTATTTGCTCCTTAATTTTTCCTTCAATTCTTCTATTCAATACTCTTAGAATAACCTTTGCCGCGTGAGATATTAAACTGATTGTACGATAATCCCGACACTCAGAAGCATTATTCTTTTTCTGCAAAGGAATCAGGATTGTCTTAGTAAAATCCTCTGGCCATTCCCCATCATCATAAATTTTTCTACATAAATTATAGAATTTTCTCTTACCCTTTCCCCTCAGGTTTTTAAGTAGCTCAACTGGTATCTCGTCAATGCCCGTTGCTTTGTTTCCTTTCATATCACGCAAGGCCCTATCAATTTCACTATCTAATATCCCAGGTCCAACATCATCATCCTCCACTTCTTGTTCACTTTCTAACATTATGTTTGTTGGCTTCATGTCCTTCCCATATAGTTCCTCGACATATTCTTTCCACCTTTCCCTTATGCTGGCTGGATCTCGTATAACTTTACCATTATTATCTTTTATTAAGGTTGTTCTGTTTCGTGTTTTATTTCCCGTTAACTGTTTCACCTTTTTATACATTAGGTCGACCCTCCCATTTCGTCCAGCTTTTCTATTTCGTTACATTGACCCTTCCACCACTGTTCCCTTGCCCTATTTGTTTCCCTTCTCCCGGTTTCATGTTCTACTCTTGAGTACATTCCTCTATTGTGAATGATTGCCAATGGCAGTGATGACACAGAAGATAGAACTTAATGAATGAACATTCATTAGGTGCATTGCATAGGGTAATCTATAAATGAAACACTAAAAAAAATTTTTTGATTTGGTCAAGGTATAAAAAAAATTCTCTTAGACCAAATTCATTGGCAATCCAGAAAAATAAGCATTCATATCTTAGTTAAGAGATGGAAAGGGTTCATAAAAGAAAAGCAAAAACTCTTTTCATTGTTTTAGCTATAGATCCTTCTCCCAAAGAAATTTGCTCAGAAAACCATCAATATTCTTCTGTACCAGCATGAAGAGAGAAATGGCTTACTTATGAAGTACACAAGTCAGGGTACTCCATGGCTTGGTCTTTTTCAAAGTAGTTACCAATGAGATCCAAGCACTTAGCCTAACATTTTTGCCAGTTCTGGAAAATCTTCTTTTAATGTTATCTTCAGAGCCAGTTCAGCCTTCTTCACAGCATCTACTGGTGTGCTAAATAGCTTTCAGAATCATAGTGGTGAATCCCATCACCTACAATGATGATATTCAGGTAGGCATCAATTTACTCCACTGCCAAATGCTGAAGCTGACACAAGTCCACTGCCATTATCTATACTCTTCTGGAGTCTTGGGACCCAACTGGCAGACACATCCGTTGTGCTAGTGATTGTACAGAATGGTGAATGCACAAGTATAGAAAATCTGTAACAGGTCTTCCAGTCCACCTACCATCTTTTTTCAATTTCAATTCTGTCAATTCCAGACTAATATTAACAGCTGCCCAAATCATATTTTTGCAGAGGAATTCCCTACTTTGTTGGCCATCCTAAAACTCTTTGGACCATTGAAAACAAATTTATTGTGGCAGTACATCATCCCCATATTTCTGCTGTAACATTCCATATGCTTCCATGACATATCCCAGCAGACAGATGCAAAATTTCAAATGCTCACCACAAAGAAATTCTATTTTACATTGGCAACTGACTAACTAGCAAGCATTAACAGCATCTTCTTCACAGATGCATGCATGTATTCAATTTTGTTCAGCAATTATTCAAGACGTTTTTGCCATGAAAAACTGTTTCAACATTTCTTCGCAGTATGATTGGAAAAAATAAACATTCTCATTCTCCACATACAAGCTCTTGTAGATAATCATCAGGGAATGCTTTGTGGGCAGAGCCCACTCTGCCCACAAAGCATTCCCTTAACAGTGTGAGAGAGATGCGGCACGGTAGTTCAGTGGTTAGAATACCTGCCTGGAAAGTGGGAGACCTGGGTTCGAGTCCCAGTCGTGTCGCTATNTGTTTCCCTTCTCCCGGTTTCATGTTCTACTCTTGAGTACATTCCTCTATTGTGAATGATTGCCAATGGCAGTGATGACACAGAAGATAGAACTTAATGAATGAACATTCATTAGGTGCATTGCATAGGGTAATCTATAAATGAAACACTAAAAAAAATTTTTTGATTTGGTCAAGGTATAAAAAAAATTCTCTTAGACCAAATTCATTGGCAATCCAGAAAAATAAGCATTCATATCTTAGTTAAGAGATGGAAAGGGTTCATAAAAGAAAAGCAAAAACTCTTTTCATTGTTTTAGCTATAGATCCTTCTCCCAAAGAAATTTGCTCAGAAAACCATCAATATTCTTCTGTACCAGCATGAAGAGAGAAATGGCTTACTTATGAAGTACACAAGTCAGGGTACTCCATGGCTTGGTCTTTTTCAAAGTAGTTACCAATGAGATCCAAGCACTTAGCCTAACATTTTTGCCAGTTCTGGAAAATCTTCTTTTAATGTTATCTTCAGAGCCAGTTCAGCCTTCTTCACAGCATCTACTGGTGTGCTAAATAGCTTTCAGAATCATAGTGGTGAATCCCATCACCTACAATGATGATATTCAGGTAGGCATCAATTTACTCCACTGCCAAATGCTGAAGCTGACACAAGTCCACTGCCATTATCTATACTCTTCTGGAGTCTTGGGACCCAACTGGCAGACACATCCGTTGTGCTAGTGATTGTACAGAATGGTGAATGCACAAGTATAGAAAATCTGTAACAGGTCTTCCAGTCCACCTACCATCTTTTTTCAATTTCAATTCTGTCAATTCCAGACTAATATTAACAGCTGCCCAAATCATATTTTTGCAGAGGAATTCCCTACTTTGTTGGCCATCCTAAAACTCTTTGGACCATTGAAAACAAATTTATTGTGGCAGTACATCATCCCCATATTTCTGCTGTAACATTCCATATGCTTCCATGACATATCCCAGCAGACAGATGCAAAATTTCAAATGCTCACCACAAAGAAATTCTATTTTACATTGGCAACTGACTAACTAGCAAGCATTAACAGCATCTTCTTCACAGATGCATGCATGTATTCAATTTTGTTCAGCAATTATTCAAGACGTTTTTGCCATGAAAAACTGTTTCAACATTTCTTCGCAGTATGATTGGAAAAAATAAACATTCTCATTCTCCACATACAAGCTCTTGTAGATAATCATCAGGGAATGCTTTGTGGGCAGAGCCCACTCTGCCCACAAAGCATTCCCTTAACAGTGTGAGAGAGATGCGGCACGGTAGTTCAGTGGTTAGAATACCTGCCTGGAAAGTGGGAGACCTGGGTTCGAGTCCCAGTCGTGTTGCTATTTTTCACACTTGTTATATCTAGAACTATCGCAGTCTTTACTTAATTAATGAAATAATCTCAAAAGGTGACTATTTATTTAATAAAATACAGCTTTAACAATTCCTCCACGTCAATAATTTCATGAAAAACTTTAACTTTCTATTTAATTTTTTTAATCTCTGAATTTTATTTTCTTAATACACTTCCAATATATATATAATGAAAGAAGTATACAAACGTAGAATCTCAAAATGAACCCCGTGTCTACTACTTATTTTCTAAAAATCTGAAAACATTTGCAGAGAAAATATAAGGCTTCAATTTTCACAATAAATATTCCAGTAATTTAAATTATACAAATTTATTGATATCCAATGATTTACTGAACATAACATGATTAAGTAAACATATTGTAAACATTGTGCAGTTCAACAATTAATAAACTCCGATTAAAGAGCAACTTATACAGTTTACTATACAATAAAGTAAAACAATCAATGACTAGAACCAACAAGGCAACTGGATATACTATCCATTTATATTTTCAATCAATTGCAACATGATTTCTCCCATAAATAAGCACCAAAGTTTAGAGTATAAGACTAACAATAACAAAGAAAACTACATCAAATAATTAATATTACAACAGCAGTGACATTCAAAGCTTAAACATTAATTGTGCTATTCTAGGTTAGAGTCACAAGAATATTGTATTTGTTTAGACCTCTATTAAGAACATTGTAGACCAACCCAAGAACATTAAGTTTAGTATACCTGTTCAAGTACAAGTCATATTTGTTAATTCATTGATAATTCATATTTTTTACATTACTCAACAAATGAGATATTTAACATTTTGCATACATTTATCATATAAAAATAGTAGTTTATTTTTCATAAAATTTCTAACTTGAATAATGTGATTAAGGTGGTATTAATTGAGGTGATAATAGAAGAATTATGAATATATGATGATTATTTGAATGATATTTTTTAAATATTATTATTCTAAGCTTCAGAAAATTAATACCCCATAAATATCAGAATAATAAAAGTTAGAAATCATTAGAACCTACCAGATTTCCATTAAAATTTTGACATTCTTCCATTATTTTGTGGTCTTTAAGATTAATTTAGAACTCAATTACAAATGCTTGGATGATACATGACACATGACAAACAAATATTATTGACAAATATGCAGTTATTTTCAGCAGATCCTGACCACCAATATTTATAAAAAAATTAAAATTAAAACCTACTGTTTCCTTCCATGATAATTATCATGCAAGCCTTTAAACATTAACCAGCTAAATCTCCTTAATGCAACAAGTTATGTACAATGTCTTTCATTTGGGCATAAATGACCTTTCTTGATTTACTGGTAAATAACCTGATTTTTAGCTTCAATATTTTTATAATTCTATGAATGCTTAACAGTAGAATAAACACAGTATTAGAATTCAATTATAAAATTTTACATGGAAACTGATCTATTGGTTTGAAATTTGGAGTAAATGAAAAAAAAATACAAATGTACTCCAAATTAACCAAACACATTGGGGCCAAATATAACAAGACATATTTCTTACATCAGCCCATTAAAATTATACAAACATTAGGAAAGCTATAACAAAGCCATGATACATCATACAATATGGCTACAGATTTAACTGTAAAATGCTTACTTAGCTTTTATAAGATACAATAACTCTCATTTATAAGTTTATTCTGAAGTTATTTACAAAGAAAAATTAAAGATCAAAAGACACTAGTAAATATCTACTAAAGTAAAACCTCTGATTGATGGCAACAAATGTATAGAAGTGAAATTTACTCTCAAGATTACTACATTGAACTAAGAGCCAGATTTTATATAAAAAAATCAACAATAATTGTACAAGCAATGAGAAAAGTTATAAAGGGTGTTTTAATGACTAGCACCAATAGAGAACAAACGAAAAAAAACAAGCAAAAAATAAGGTTCTCCACAATGTTACAAAAAATATAAATCCTTATCTACTTAAAGTTATAGTAAGCACTCAAGCTAATACTTTGCTTGATCAAATTCTACCAGGCAACAATTAGTTTATAGCCACAATGATTTCTTGCAAACTAAAAATTGTTATAAAAATAATTCAAATAATCTTATTTTGCTCACTAATATAATTTTTCAATTATTTATATTTATTAACCATTTTCAACCATTACTTCTTAAATCAGAACCAATGAACTCTGACAAGTTTTAAAAATTTATCCTAGCACAGGATAAAGTAAAGATTCTTATTTTTTTAATAAAAACAAGGCCCTATCATTCACAGAATCTTTACCTATGATAATGGCCTTTAATTGAAAAGGCTATGGGTTTTCACACAAGCTTCATCACCTTCATTATAAAAATCTTTGTTCTAAATTGATAAAAAATTTTCATTTTTAATTGTTGTAGCAAGAACAAACGGAAGAACAAAAAGTGATGTTACATGATACATTTTGGAGTGGATCTTTAAAGGTTGAAGTTCAAGTTCTATGATAATGCAACATTTTCTAATGTAAACAAGAAGCCAGACAAAATTTTACTAGAAAAATAATAACAAGATGCTCTTATAAGCACCATTTGCCCATTAATAACATATTTCTACTGACAGTTTCCTCACCTTTCTAATAATAACCAAGGTACCATGTAAAATTTATAACAAGTTATTCAATATACACTAAAAGAGCAATTTTAAATTTCTAAGAGGGTCCTATTGAGATGGAACTGGAGACATAAAACATTACATACAGCACCATAATTAGCTGCATCGACAGTAAGGATTATACTCTACTCAACAACAAGACAGTGTAGCCAAAGAGGGTCTATTGGAAGGCTAAGGGTTCCCCTCCAATCTATTTGCTTGGGAAATTTAAAGATATTATAATTGGAAATGGAAGTTATAAAGGTGAAATATCCTATGTCTTTTCATACAAAATATCAGTGATGAATAATCAGTAGGTGTTATGCATGTGGTGCATGCCCATAGGTTAGCTCATTGACCTGAGTTTTCTTGTTGCTAGTGTTAGTAATTTTAAAAGTGATTTGACAGACATCATTTTTGCATACGTGGGAATCAAACGTTTGACCACTTTCACAGAAGTCAAATGCATAACCCACATGGCAATCTGGAGGCCCAGAGTTTTCTGGTTTCACGTTATGTTATATGAAGTACATATGGAAGTAAGTCTTATGATTTGACAAAACCTACAGAATTATTAGTGATAAGTATTAAACTATTGTTTAATTTCTAGTTGGATAAATCTTATTTACTAAACCTTGGCCAATCAAAATGGTGATGTGATGCCACTGTAAAATATATGCATAATAATATAGTCTCTCGTTCATAAAATATCAATAACTATGGAGTTTGCAGATGAAGGCTTTCATTACTACAGCCTAATGGTAAGAAAAAATAATCAATAATGGTAATGGGATAAACACTATGCCTCTACTTCTATTACCCTGAGTTATACCTCCAGTATTTATTTTAACAGTTTAAGTAGACCAATGGCCCAAATTCCCATAAAATGCTGGGGATTTAATCCCATGCATGTTCATCTTGACTGCCAAGCCAACAAGATCATACAGAATGTGTAGTGAACTATACACTAAATGTAAATATATTAAAGAAGTTTGATATTAGCCAATTGAGGCATAAGATAAAATTTGGTGACAATGTCAAGACAGAGGACAAGGGATACTTCAGTCAGTTAGCAAATGAGCCATCTGATTATTAGTGATGTGTCCTGCACTGACCTTATCTTTTTGGTGGTGCCCTTTGAACCTTCCAAATTAGTTGTAGGGAAAGGTACTCCTTGGGGTCAGGGCCTTCAGTCCACTAATGCCATATTGTGAATTCCCTATCTGCATGCCCAACCAACTGATGATTGGTCAAACATGTTTCCCATGACTAGCCTCCCAAACCTCTAATTTGCAATCCTCTTTTTAGAGATAACTTATTATATAAGCGTCATAGGCCAAGCCTACAGTAATGTTTCACAATCCCTCTACAATAACAAACCCTTACAAAAAGCTGTAGCAAAGCCATTATAACATGATCATCATAGACATTATCATAGTGTTTGAAAAAACTGGTTAATTTAAAGAAGGAAATTCATTCATTTGGAGATGAATAAAATGCATTCTTTGAGCATGATAAGAAATATTACAATTAAGCACATAGCAGTTCTAAGTTAGATTACAGTAAAAACACTTTGTCTTTGAATGCCTCAAATTTAATTATTCAATCTGCAATTATTTGGCATAAATAATGCTCTACCTATTAGCTTTCCAAGACTGCCTAATAGTATTGATTTGCATAAAAAAGATTAAATGTGAAGATTAAATAATAAAATGTGAGATCATTACTTTAATAATGAAAGATGGAAAGAAATTTTAAAGCATGGCTTGCAAATTCATGCTAATCAATTTAAAATTGATATAAATTCATTAACTGTTCAGGGAACAATGAATAATAACAGAATGCAGCAACAACTTGGCGAACAAAAATAATTTGTTCCAGAATTGCATTCATTATCTGAAATGTGATGTTATCAGGCATCTTCTTTTTCGCTGTCTTGAACGTTAACAACCCACTTGGTTTGCGGGTGTCCCCAACGTGATGTATTCAGCTCATTTCTTCGCCACACATACAGACAGAAAAGACAAGATACTGGAATGGCCTGATCATATATATCTGCTGCTTTATGTTAGCGTGCACATCCATTAAAACATTCATTAGCAAAGTCCAAAAAAAACAGTGAAAAAATCATTGTTAGCCAAAAAAATTCGTTAGCAGGGTCACTCAACGGCCAAGGTATTACTGTACTGTAAATTTGTTGCTTAATGTAAGGCATTTTGCATGCTAAAATGGGTAAGAGAGGTAAAAAAATTTCAAATAGTTTGTAAAAGTTACACCTTATTCAATCAACTATCATTCATGGGCCAGTTAAGGTATCATGAATTACTAAGATTTTATTCTAGGTTTGCAGATCATTCTTTAAATTTCAATTATTAACATGGGGAACAAATAGTTAGTAACAATAATTTACAAAATTAAGCAAGCATTTAACCAACTCAATAATGGCCAATAATGGCTCAATGCATTGGCCAGGTATGGCACAGTAAACTGCTAAAGAATATTTTAGCTATGCAATTTCCATTCTAACATTAAGCATTATAAAAGTAGTACAAAGACTTTAAAAGGTTTAACAACAATGCAGTAAGCCATAAGTATTACCAGATAATATTAAAAAACATTCATGCTCTACATGAGCGCCATAAGTAATGTTAAGATCTGAAAATCTTGAAACTGTGCATAAAACAATATGTGATGAAATTCCAAAGTCATCCCGAACTCTTTTTTGATAATTTAATTAGATGTGGTGTAATCTAAATTAGAAGCAAGAAAACGTATAATACAAGGTTTACATTCCAAACTTTTCCATTTCACAAAGTAGTACAGAATGTGTAACAAGAAGTGCAAAATGGAAGAAAATAAATATTTAAGCAGAATTCTTTAAACAGAATTTATTTTAGAGACTAAATTCATGGGAACAATTTCCACATGTTAAGCAAAGCATGCATTTACAGATCAGCAAGAGTAGAGAAATAACTCCTTCCTCTTCAAATCTATTTGTGCAACAAGCATTCAAGTGCTGAAAATGTGCATTCTTTCTTAATTAAAAACAATGATGTGCATGATGTTAATAGGTAACAGGCAGTAATAAAATTTATCTCAGCAGTCATCACAGACACAACTATAAGTTGAAAAATAGTAAACCTTTGTGTACTGAGACATAAGTAACAATGGACGTAAGGTACATGAAATTCTAATCATATATAAGTGCAGTAGAGATGACACATATAATGTATTTCACTGCACTGCAGCATGTATAGTTCACCAAACTCAAGATAAAACCTCTATTTATAATTGCAAAGATTTAGGTTTAAGCAACTCTAGAAGTAAAATCTTGGTGCAGCAAGAGCTATACCAACTAACATGAAAGACATCAATTCAAATGACTGAAGGTCAACCAGGAAATGAATGTCTCATTTTCAAACAAGACACAATATGAATTAATATTGAAGCACAACATTTAAATTAAAGCCAATCATGTGTTTTATCCTATTTAAAATCACTGTAGATGAGCAACTTAATGTACAATAACAAAAAACATATTTATATAAACTTTCCCCCCAGTAACAAATTTCTTAGTTCATCAAATATTTCCCTTAACTATCACAGAGCTGTTTAAATATACACATTCTCAATATAAGAATCTAAAAGCCTAATTAATATTACAGACTAACATATTTAAAGGGGATAATTAAAACAATCTTGATATGTGTAAATTGGCTTTGCACTTGAATTATAAGTAGAGGAAATTAAATTTGATGTAAAGAAAATTACTTGATACAACAGAGAAGGACTGATTTCTTGAGGAATACAATATTATGCACCAAAAATCTAGGCATGATTTGCAAACATCAAAACGAGGTCTTATCTTGAATTCAGGTAAATGGTACTTGAATGTCATCTCTACCTTGTCAACAATAATGAAAAGTAAAGAAATAGTGAGGTCTCATGATGCCTCCAAATATAAGGAGAATTTGTGCATAAGCAAACTAAAAATGTTAAAAAAATATAAGTACAAATAATCACTTGCGCAAAAAATGTCTTAAAAGATTTAAAATAATTTGTGCTGCTTCCACTTCAAAATGTATCATCACCATCGACTCAGTCACTGAGCAATTACACAGTTCATAAAAGAACTTAGCAAAACCAAACAGAATTAGACAGCTTCTTGTCCTCACTGCACAGCAGGATATATATTATAATAATGGTGAATCACCACCAGAGTTCATGCAGTGTTTGCAATGTGGATTCCAAATTAAGTTATACCCTACTTATTCATAGAAAACATAACAAAGCACAGCCAATAAATATTGTAAGCTTATAACAAACTAGAAAGCTATAAATTACACCAATAAATAACAAGAACATTATACAAAAGATTTCATTTCCTGCTTCACACAGTTTTTAAAGGCTTCCCAACCCTCGTTTTTGGCATATGACTGGAAGAGAAAAGGCCATAAGTGAATAATGAGTGCATTTTATACTTAAATACCATAACCACTTTAACCTTAAACTAGTAGGATTTCATTCAAATTGATATTTTATTTAAACTTGTTCCTAAAGATATTAAATATTTATCCTTAATTATACATTTAAAGTCAGAAATGGTAGCAATATACATAGGCTGAAACCATTTTCTAATTTAATAATTCTAATAACCTTTTTAGAGAGGTTCTTCAACTTAATCTTAAAGAGCAAGAAATTCAATCACACCCCTTGTCATTCATTGGGATAAATTCCTATTTCACGTAATTAATAAACAAACAATTTAAAAAGAAAATCTTGACCTAGTTTTAATTTCTCTATTCCATTAAGGTAAAATGCAAATAAGTACCAAGTTGTAAAGATATTCAAAAATATAGAAGTCTCAGTCTTAAAAAATTACAAGGTTAAGGATATAAAATACTATTTAGGATATGCCTGAATTGTAGGGTTGATAGGTTAAAATGCCATCTTATGCTCTGTATTGAGTATAGTTTATGTTACACAAATTTCACAGAGAGAAGATAAAATTGTAATTTTTTGTATTTTGCAATGATATCACTGAATATGGGATAATTATTTAGTTCAAGGCAGTATATTAGCAGACAGAACACACATTTAGAGGCTAATGGGAAGAGATTTTTTTAAATTGGTAATCCTTAATTTCCCATTAGCAAAACGTTAGTTCCATCTGCCAACATACAGCTTAAGTGGTGTTTTTAGGCCACTATTTCATTAACAGCCTTGTTCAAATTTTCTTTTCTTCCATAATAATTTAGTATTAAATTCACATTCATATGTCATTCCTCAATTATTTTTCAAGCTTTTCAAGACAACTGATGTGAAAATTTAAGATGAAATATCTTTAGAAAAGTAACTTAATAAATTGTTCTTAGCTCATAATATACAATTTTAAATCTTACTAAGTTTCAATTTAGAATACAGGTTTTCTTCTACACACTTATACACTTATGAGAGGATAAATACTTCTAACATCAAATAAAAAAAATTGAATCAAATCCCACCATGGAAATCTAACCATTAATTGTATCATGCAATCAAAATGAAAAATCACTTGAGGAGCAAAAATATTAAAAATCACATTAAAAAAATGTGCATTAAAAAATTGGAGGATATTCCTATAAATATCAAAGAAGGCCCTGTTTTAGCTTTCAACAAAGACAATAATCTTAGTTTCCCAATAAATGGTGAAGTCCCTCAGTGTAAAAGCCTAAGGTAGGGATGGTGAACCTTTTGAAGGGAATTCGATTTTACATTATAAATATTTGATTAAATATTAATTGTCAGTGTCAGTGTGATGCCATACCACAGAGTGAGATGCTAACACCTATGTTGTTGAGTCATCAATTGGCTTAAAATGTTGTAATTGGTGCAAATCCTATATTAATTGAAAGAATTCACATGTATTTGAATTTAAGCTTATTTTTATAGTGAAACATACACAAAAAATGTTAAGTTTATTGAAAATTAGGAAATTAGATATTATTTAATATCTCTAAAGTTCACTGAGAATGAATACAAGTTCTATTTTAACTTTCATATTCAATTTTAAATAAAATTATCGGAAAATGTAGATATTTATCAAAAAGTTCTAGGATTTTTTCACATACTAGAAAATGGTGACAGGCTCAAAAGATTAAAAGGTAAAGATGTTAAAGTGCAGAGATCACCAATACATATCAGTGAAAAAGAGAGAAATAAGACAGGGTAGTGATAAAAAAGGTATCGCTAAGTAAATAAAAACGATACCCTNTACTTACTCATCCATAATATATACTAAATATATATTATATATATACTAAATGAAACCTATGGATATGAACATTTTCTATAATGCTCTTAAACAATATATTTAAGGGTCATGAGTGTTCATTTACAATTTATGGGTAGAGAGTATGAAAAGGTTAGAAACCCATCACTTAAATGACCCTTACATTTTCCACAGCAATTATTACTGTGGAAAGAGTAAACATCTGTGTAATATCATTTAGGGGCACATTTTACATAACTGAAAAGACTAATAATAGATACAGTTAACAAGATTTTTAGAAATATCTCAAATTGAGAAATAATACTGTTTGACCTACATATTTTGTGTTGAATATATATATTACTAAGTGAGTAATAGACTAAGCACATAAACATGTCAGAACAATAATTCTGATTGAAAGAAAAGGTTTAAAGGTAATAGTTCAATCAATTTGAAAACCAATTGGAAATAAATATTCCATAAACACTCATACTTCAGCAATATATTTATAAGCTTATTTTTATTTTCAAGCTCTTAAGGCAAATGGTGAGAATCAAAAACAAAATATTGCTTCAGGAGATACAAAATGCATAACTATTTACCACTGCAATAGAATATAAACTCATAAAAAAATAACACTAACAGAAAAAATAGGTTAAGAACCCCTCACTATTGTATATCGAAGGTGCAAATTCAACCCTTGAATAAGACCTACCTTGAAACCTCTGTGAAGACGATCTTTCATAATGGCAATGAATTCCCGATGAGACAAGCGGCCATCCCCATCCTCATCAAATATCTGGAAGACTGTGCGTACAAGGTGTTTGGAAAGGTTTTTTCCAGTGCATATCCGGACAGCGCGCTCAAACTCTTCTGTTCTCAACAAGAAACAGGTTTGTGAAAGAAAGATGGCCTCAGCATTTCACAAATAAACCATCAAAACCAGAAATAACCAAAACTATTAGATTAAATTTTAAAAATTAAAATTCCAGATGAACCTAGATGATACAATATGGCAAGCTGGAAGTTTACATTAATATCACATAAAAAGGGAAAAAATGAACAACTTAAAAATTTTCATGTGAATTGACAATGAATGTTTATTACTTTAAAGCATCGTGATTTTAATTTTTAAAACCACCTCATTTATATTGAGGAAAGTCAACTGAAGGAATTAAGGTTGGTTGAAGGTCAAGAAAGGCAAAAGGAATCAATATATTACATATAATACATTAAGGTATTAATACGGATTATTATGTAATACATATGTGTAACATATGATACATACCACAAATCAATTTTGCTCATAGATTCCAGGAATTGAAATTTTGATCCAAAGCCAGGAATTTATATCAACAAAGATCTGTGTATTCATTATTTGGAGAGTTATCTCTGCTACTGTGGTTTTCTTTTCTTTTTAAAGTTTTGATAGAATCATGGCAATCAAATATATAAACAATTCATCAAGCTATGATTCCTAAAATAGTTTCATGAACGAGAGTTTCATCTTTAACATAAAGCTAGATTAGCTAAAACAGTGTTGTTTATAAATTCTTGGAAATTACACTCAACAAAAATATTTTAACATATTTTTTAAATATTTTGGAGTGTACTTCAAATTATGTTTGGATCATGAAATAATGAGGGGGAAAATGGGTTTCACAACCATGTATCACATAATTCTAACAACATCTATTAAATCAAATTTGTTCTCCCTAAATGCTTACCTTGTGAAATAGGATTGTCTGCAAGAGTATACATCCTCATGGCAATAGAAAAGTCATCCAAATTGTTGAGAAATTGACAGAACACTCTGAATTCCTCAAAGGAAATCCCTTTCTCTTCACGAATCCGATCCAACAAACGTTCCAAATAACGGTCGTACCTTGGTGAAACAGATTGATTATGTAATTTGATAGCGTTAAAGCAAAGTAAAGTTTACAGTAGAAATATCAAACAACATACAGCATTTTTAAATAATATTACAATTTGAAGGTCAATTAGTATGAGATTATCTGCAAATATTTCCTAATGCAGATAGATATGTCTTAAAAAAATATAAACTAATTTTGCATAATGCAGGGCTTAAAAAAATATATATATTTAACATGCAATTCTGTAAATATTGTTGTAGCAACGAGACAGTTGTGGAAACGAAAGAGAGTGATTGTGGAGAGAGAGATCGGTGCAGACATCTTGGAAGTGTGGCAAACCAAAGGTGGATGTTATAAAAGTTCTTAGAATAAAGTGCGGTGTTTTTTAAAAATTTTTGCTCACTTATTCCTGAACCTAAGGGTATGTAACAATATGTCAGCAAATAAAATCAAATTGCTTCAATATTCCCTGCTAGAGTGGTTATTGCTGCTGTTAAAGCATCCTTGTATCTAAATATTTTTATGGCTTGAATAAGAATAAACCAAATTTATCAATTAACAGACAGTAACCAGGTTTGCCAGGTATGGCTAAAATTAGCCAGTGAGGCTAGTTTCATCTGTTAGAGGCTAAAAAAATGAAAGACATCCAGAAATTAATTTTTGGTCAATTTACTAATTCAAACTTGAAGAAAAGAGTAAAATAGCTTTACCAAATCTTACATAAGTCTTAAGAATATAAATCTACATTAACACATTTATTCTACAAACTGCCTTTTGGGGTATGGCAGGGGGAGTAGTGCACAGTAATTATATTGTTTGTAAGGGCCTGGCTAATTTTGGCTAATGTTTCTTGTTATTTTGCTACATAAAATATGCTTTGGACAAACTGGCACCACAGTTAGTGAGTTTAACCAGCAAAAATTAAATGTAACAGATGCACTGCCATTCTGTCACTAATAGAATAATAAGACGGATTATGATAACTGACTGAATAGAAGTAAATATACATAGATTACATTAGATAAAATTTTATTGTTAATGCTAAACAAGTTCATAATTTTCATAAATATGACTCTTAAACTTTTGCACATCAATTCTGATGCTATCTCAGTCAAATTAAAAAAATATCGCAATTTCACTTTATCAGGAATTATTAATAATTGTTAGAGGTAACTGATAATGAGACAAACTTGAAAATTCCCCATATCTTTTAAAGAAAGTTAACTGGATCTGAAACAACCTTCAACATCCACTGCCATTGCTGAAGGTAAAAAGCAGAAAACATCATTATACTTACTCATCCATATCAAGGTAAGTGTAACGCAGCAATATTCTAGCAAAATCCACTTCTGTTATTGTATCTTGTCCTTTAGAAAATTCATGGAACTCCAGCTCCAGCACTTCAGTCTGAAGATTCTCCATGAACCTATGGAAAGTTTCATACAATTTATATCTTATATCTTAACAATATCTTCTTTAAGAACAATCTACATCCTCCCAGGTAGGTACATAAATTTTATAAAAGCATTATCTTTATTTATTTTCCCTTATCTCTAATTTTCTATTGATAAATTACTTCATAAGAAAGTCATTAATCACTTAAACTTGACTTAATTGACAATGGATTATTAAATCTATATTCAACTATTATTAACCAATTTCTGACTTTAAACTGCAGAATACACTGAAAACCAAAGCTTAATTCCTAGTCAAATCACAAAACTTTTTCACTTATATCAGGTTGATCATAAATTACAACACATCTATTAAGTAATGACTCATTTCTGTACCTCATTAAGAGAAACTACCTGCAAATTTCTTTTAAAAACATTGGTAGAATTTAGTTTTGAGGGAAAGGATATGTAAAACTTTGCACATGCACAGATATAAGCACCTTAAAGCCCAAGGATAAACAGATTTGTAACATAAACAACATGATTAGGAATCGAACCCAGGTCTCTACCTTTCTGGGCTGGTGTCCAAACCACTAAACTACTGTACCACATCTCTTCCACAATCTTAAGGGAATGCTCAAGTGAGCAAGGCAAGTGGCAGTCCACATTGTGGCCTCAACCACCAACAGAGGTCCTTGTAGAAACAGTCCAGCAACAGAGTTCTTGTACACTCACAAAGTGCTGTTTTAGCATCTTTTCACAACAGCAAAGGGATTTTTCACATCTGTTCATCCTCCAGTTTTTTAGTACAGATTACATCTTTCTTCTGTGAACCACTTTCTGTTGAGCTATTCTCTTTTATTAACAAAGGTAAATTTGAGAACAGTCATCTTTGTAATAACTAATCACATAGAAATAAAAAAAATGTCCCGATGCAGTGTTGGGAACATCCAGTATATCTATACATAGCAAGGAGTAGGGGGCAATCTCAGTGGAAGCAATGTCATCCCCTAACCTAAGCATCTAAGCAAATGTTCTGTAGAAGTGTAGTTTATTAAAATTTTCTACTAGTATTAGAAATTCCTTCATTCCTTTTTCAACAACTTTAAGGTATGATGGTCTCCTAAATTGAGTGACCAAAATCTGGTAAAATATTTTTCATGGAATATCTTCTGTTGTCCAGTCAAGACAATGTGACTGTTTTTGACTGATATATTAATTTGGGGGTGCAATTAAAATAAGAATGGAAAACTCTGCATAAGGATACCCTTTCTTCTCTTCCATTTCTGACTCACCTACGAAAACCTTCAAATCGCAGTTCATCTTTGCCTTTTTTGCCAAAGAAATGAACAAGAAGCGTGGTATCAACATGGTGTCTGCGCTGCAGTCCCTGGTCATCATCTACGTACTCCTCCACTGGTTCCCCATCTCCCCCTTCCTTCTCTTCCCCTTCCTCCTCCCCTTCTTCCTTTTTCCCCAACCCTCTCTTATCCCGCCATGCATGGCTGAAGATCTTCTCCATCTATAGTTGTACAAGTATTTATTTGAATCTAATCACACGTTTTACAAAAGGTAAAAAGAATGTTTAAGTCACAAATATTAATGAGCTGATGTAAAATGGTGAATCAAAATAATGACATTTATTGTAAATGAAAATGAAATGAAAAAATTAGATTTGCAGGGATGCATCACATCCCATGAAGGAAACATCACGCAAGGTTTTTAAAATAAGAAAAGTACACAAATGTAACTCTTATAAAGACAAGCATATTTATAAAGATCGTTTAAAGGAATGTAGTTTTCATTTTATAGTTTACAACAAACCTTTGGCTCCAAATTAAAATTCTATTAATAATGAATTCTAGGCACAAAAAAGCTGCTCAAGTTGAGGAAAATATTTGCACACATTTGTACAGCTTGATTTTCTCACCACTTTCTATATTAAGTATTTTTCCATCTTATAATTACAATCAGCTAAGGTTTATACCTTTAGCAAGGGGAAGGACTTGAAGGATATTATTATCACTTGTTTACAGATATAGCTTTGTGAAAAGCTTTAATTTCAGTAAATTACAAAGCTAGGTGTCAAGCCAACTTTAGTTCATTTAACATTACTATAAATCTAATTCCTTTTCATTTAAAAAAACGATCTGTTTTGATGTATCCTTCATGAGAAATAGAAGCAGAAGAAATGGACATAAAAGTATGTTTTATGATTATTTTGAAAAAAATTGGAAACATTTTTAACTTTTAAAAAATATTAAATATAAATAGGAAAAATTAGAAAATAATTTAGAATGAGATCCTTTACTCTTTGGTATATTACTTTCACTGACAATTTTAACAAATATATAAAATGTAATATACAATATTTCAAAATTTACAACTTTTAAATCTACAATGGACAAGAATACTTACCAAATTTAAATACGACAGAAACAATGTAATAGCAATTGCAACCACAAAAATCAAATTAACGAGAAAAACATCATTAGCATTTCACAAAAGCAAAACAGTCATTTGCAAACTGTGAAACAAGATTTATAGAAAACTGAAGCACAATTGGATTTGAAAGAGTTCAAGCAGAACTGGCCTTAGGAATTGAGTTAATTATCATTTGTTTCTATTTGAAACTGCAGTCACTTCCTTTCAGTATAACTGGATCAACTCCATTCCTTACAATCAGATTAATGATTTGATAACTCTGAAGTAAAACTGAGTAGTTGTTTACTTTCTGTAGTTGGTAATTTATATTCCTCTATAATAAAATTCCTACTGAGTTTGTTTAGTTTCATTCACATGCAGAGAAGGCCAGAAAAAATAAGCAATCGTCATTTAATAGATTAAACCTCAAAAGTAAACATGTAGACAAAATCCATGAAAGAAATGCAGCTGCATAGAATATCTATACATATTTTTGCTGTATGTAATGCCTGGATGAAAATGAAGTTTAGGAACAATAACTTGTGGAAAATGTAAACAAATTTTTTACTATACTACAGAAGATGAAGATATGATCAGTGCAATTAATCCACAAAAGAAAATTAATAACAGTCTTATCATAAGACTATTGTAAATGATGAATCATATTAATTTTGAATTGGATAACAACAATGAAGTCCCATCAAAGGATGAAAAGATGGGAATGAGTCTGATCAAACACGGAAGGTCTTAGTTCGGCTCCCAGTTGAAAGAATTATTTTCTTTAGTTCATCCTTCAGGACATATTTTCGCCACAACCTGCAGACCAACCTTTCTAACCAAAGATTTCTATACATTCCCACATCATTTTGGAATGAAAAGGAGATAGATGTTACCACACCAGCAGTAGGACATGAACAGAAAATTTTGGATGTAATTAGTGATCACTCATGGCAGGCAATTAAATATGTTTACAGTAGCAGAAACAAAAAAATGAGTTAATGGTTCAAGATTAATGCACAACAAGGTTAGCTGAAACACAAGAAGAAGTATTAATGAGATGGTAGCATGTGCAGTTGGCCACTGAAATATCAAACTAACTCACAGATGTCCTCTTCCATGTGCCTTTATACAGCTCTGGCCTAATGTTCCCCAATTTCCCAGCCATCAATCTGCAAATCTAAGTGAATTACCTTCACGTTAAAATTGCTATCTCTGTCCTAAAAAGTCTGAGGTTAAATTTTGCATTAACTGTTGGATAATAAATTAAACTATTATGTCCACGGAACTAATTTTGTGGGTAATGAATAATAAGAAGGGCTTGAAGCATAATGCACTGGTTTGCCCAAATTAAGTGTATCTTGCCATGTGGCATGAAAAAAAAATTCATAAACATTAAAAATTAAAAAGAAGAGAAATGACTAATTTTTAAAACTTCAGAAATATTACCCATTGTAAAATAAAAGTTCCTGAGTTGATTAATAAGAGCTTTTACTTCTAATTCCTGTCTCTTACTTTATTTCCTGAGAGTGAATGGAAAAGAGATTCACCTTGTGAGGAGTTCTTGTACACTCACAAAGTGCTGTTTTAGCATCTTTTCACAACAGCAAAGGGATTTTTTACATCTGTTCATCCTCCAGTTTTTGAGTACAGTATATTTTCAAAGACTTTCATGATGATTAGTGGTTGTATATATTAAGTGCAGACCCAAAAATTTCTGAAATTTTCCATAAAACTAATTCAAACACCCTAGAACAAAATTAAGTGCCAAATATGATGAAAGAAACGAAATATAAAATAATGACAAATTGGTACACCATATCAAATAAGAGGATATAAAACTTAATTGCAATTTGTTGCAAGAGATAACGAGCATCATATATGTTTACAAACAAAAATTCTTTGGCTAGGATGTGGTTACAGTGTTACTCTATCGTATATCCACCTTATACTGGATGAATTACCAGAAAATAACATAAAAATAAACAGTTAATTATGGCTATGTAGAAACTCCGGTTGCCAAAATGGAATCACCATTTAGTGTTTCAATTCTGAATGAGAGAACATACATCTATTTAGACAGCATTGAGTGAGAAAATTTGATAACAACACTCACCACTAAGAATTCATTCTTATCAACCCTTTCGTTTCCATCAGTATCAAACATATTAAAAGCAATTCGAAATCCTGTTTGTGGTTCTGAAATTAATATAATACAACACATAATACAATTGTTCATTTCAACATATAAACAGTAAAATAATACGAGGAATCTTAAACTTACTTGTAAGTATTGACAGCAGAAAGAGATACTCAGTGTATGAAAGTATACCTGCAAAACAAGTTTGTAAATGAAGTTTACCGTTTAAAAACGTTAAAAAATAGCAGGACAAAGATTAATCTTCAACTTGCACGTTTGAGCCAGCACGAAACATTACTCAAGAAACATTGAGTAAACTAAAACTAAAAACTAGTTTAGAAAATTATGAGACAATTGACAAACCTCTATCTCTCAAATTGCGAAACATTTCACTACTTCCTTCCTTTAACGATGGTGTAGAATTTTTTATGCCTTCCAGCTCTTTTACAGTTAATTGCCGGCGTTTTAAACGAGCTGCTCATGAGGATAAAATGTTACAAGAGAGAGGTTAAAATCAGAACTTTTGTTTACCCTAAACTGAGAATATAAACAAAACTCACCCCTTGGTTCAGCTTCAACAACAGATTCAAGAAAATCTTGAGGTGTCATGTACACCTGATTGTCAAACTCAACAGATGCAAACTTTATAAATCGTCTTTCTCTAGAAGTAAGTTTAACTTGTTTTGTCACTTCTTCCTAAAAGAAAAACAACAATGGCTTTAAAAGAAAACATAGAAAGAATTAATTTCTCTCATGCAAAAATACCACATCTCTACACCTTATCAGGACATTATGGTATATGAAAAGTTAACAGTAAAGAAATTGCATTGTATCCTGTTAGGTTAATTCAAATTAATCATACACTGCATACCTTCTTCAATTTTAGTGCCTGTACCGTCACATTCTTTTTCCATAAATACCCACAATAGAGAGCAATTGCCCCACTGGCCACACACGTATAAATTCCGACATTGAGCTTCTTCTTATTTATGTTCCTAAATGTACTTAAAGATCGGCTAGTGATAAAACATTTGGTAAAAATTTCCCTGCCTTTGCTGTACGTGAGTCTACAGGCAACAGCCATGTCTATAGAGACCAGCCGCGGCCCCCGGGCGAATTTTACACAGCGAAATGCGCAGTAAAAATGACAACAAGTTTATTCGAGTATAGTTAAGAGCATAATTATTTTTTAGCCTAGCAGCCATTTAATCCTGGAAGAGCAATTTCATTTAGACCCATAGCTTAAAGCTAATTTTCTCCTCATGAAAATGTCATTGAAATAAATAGGGAATACGCATACCATACAACTTGTTTTGCATATGTTACCAAACACGCTTAAAATGTGACCTAAATGGTATAAGAGAGAGTGAAACTTGGCAAAAATTCACGAAGTCATAAATACTCCCACAGACATGTCTAAACGATTCTCTTGACCCTTACGTGCATTTGCAAAGAGTAGGTACTTAATTAAATTTTGATGATTTATTACAAGTAAAAAATTTCAGTGAAAAAAAAGCAAAATTTTATTGAAATATTTTTGAATTTTGAGAACCATTCTACCTTTGTATACAATTGTAAAATCGTCGAATTTTTAAAGGGAAAATGCGTAATTAAAATGACCCCCAGACGATAAGTATTACGTCTCGAATGTCACTTCAGTCATTGTGCTTTCATGCATCCATTCTATTTGTTCAAAACCAGCGTAAAAACCCAGGTCAAGAGACATAGCAAAGGATGTATACATAAGGAGGCCCCCTTGTGTATGTATATGTACTACATATACAAGAGGGAATCCATCTCCACTTCCTCTATCTATGTAAAAAAAATATTAATAAATGAAGCATGATGTTTGATGTAGCGATGATTTTACACATATATTTTTTACTACCTGTAAAAACGCCTTTATAATATGGGCCCCCCTCAAACTGGGAGCCTGGATGCTGGGCTTCCATGGAACCCCACTCTTGGCCAGCTCCGAAAACACCCAATTCATGTCGGTCACAAAGCCTTTCCTTTTTCCAGATTCATTCCTTATCTAGCCATTAAAGATTCTCCCCAGTTTTTGCATCACATACTCCTCAATTAATCCATTCATACTGCATTCAGTTTACTACTATTTTTCTACTGACAAAAAGTTTCTTTTACTGTACAACAAGGAGGGTGCAATACCCTTGATACTGATACAAACCCTTTTTCACCCATTCTGAAATTTCATCATGTTTAATCTGTGATCACTTAAGAAAACTACAACTCATTTCCCAATCCTCCAATTAATACCTTATCATCAACAAATAACAGCATTAAGCTTCCTAAATTACAAATGACTAAGATTCTCACAGACTTCACATCTGTCTGGGTACAAGTTGAATATCAGGGTAAAACTATCACATTCTTGTGCTGTGCCTCTATTTTTTTAATCACTTGGATCACCATTTGCTTTCATACAAGTTTTAATGCCAATATGTACTGTTTTCGTTTAAGTAATCAACCATTTATCCATCCCACTTTTGTGCTTCCCAATTCAACAAATCCAAAAACAACTTTCTTACCTACATTTAACTCATATCATGTATCTCATGTGTGCAAATTTTTTCATTGTGATCATCCTAACATAGTCAAATATTATCATATGTTTTAACTGGAATGATTTATAAACTTATAACTTTATATTTCTACACTCACAATTATAGAATTTTTTCGAATCATTAGGAACAATTTACTTTCTAATACAAATTAAAACATCACACATCTAGCTATTAATTCTGTTACATCCACATTACAGCATTTAACTGGAGAGTCCAATTACGCCTACAGCATTCCCATTTCTCACTTTTTTAACAAATTCTTTTTCTCGTGCTCAATATTGAGCCATATGGCTTTATCATCACCATACACATTCCTGCAATTTGGGTCATGCTCTTAGATGTATCCAATTCCCGTGCACTTCAACAAATTATTCCTTCCAACATTCTCTTAGTCCATACCATTTTACCATTCTCCTTTAATTCGTTGACAATCATAACTCCCATCTCTCACCATTATCATCCACTTCAAGAGTAATTTCTTACTTCAATCATAGTCAACCTGCATTTTTTAATCTAAATTACCACAAAGTTCTATTTACTTTCATCCTAAGTCTGCTCTTGAGATGACCAAAAAGGGATCAGTTCTACAAAGCCGTGCTGTCCTATGGGTGCATCAAAGGAGGTGGCATTTAAAGGGCGGCAACAGAAGAGTAGCCAACCATTATTATTGGAACACCATTATTTGTTATTTTCTGTGTTACACACAACTTTTCTAGGAAAGATTATAATGTGAAATTAAAGATTGGCAAATGCTAAGAGGAAAGAAATATGGATGACTCAAAGAAAAAGGAAAATTTGTGCAGTGGAATTGATCGAAGAATTGGAATTGATGAAAGATTTTTGGGTACCAAGAATAATTCCTCTTCAGGTTTTAGAATACATTCTCACCAGAGATTTGATCAGAGTCTTTCTTAATTTTTCAAATAGCTTTGCATGTTTTATTGACACTTCCAGTGACTGTTACTGCTAAGATAATGATAATTAAAAGTAATGTGAACTATTAACTCATAATGACCATTCACTATGTCAGCATATGGAACAGGCATTAGTAATTGCTACTGATGTTCTGTGACCAATGCAAGCTGGGGAATGAAGTCAAAATCAATGGTTTTTCTAAGTCTTACAAAATAATTTTTAGCTGCAAATCAGGATATAGTTATGGTATTAAATTCTTAGGGGCGGCAAATTATGTTTGCAACTGGGTGTCATATAGGCTGGGCGCAGTTCAAAGTTCCTGCATTCAGATGCCCTCATCATCTCTCCCTAACTCTCTAGTCTCTTTGTCACAAAATAACTAATACTATGATACTTCTTGATACACCTCTTTAATAAATTTAGATGAGAATGTTTATATGGTTAATTCACGCATTTATCTCAAACTGTCTTTTTTACAGGTGGCAATTGCATACTCAACATTATCACTTACTTTGAGATCTCTGAGAGAGGTTTCCACTTATTTAGTTCTCTCTCATCCCTTAACCACCAATAAATTTCTATCCCTCATAACAATTATTTCTTCCCTAGCATCTACTTCAATCAACACCTTTCTCAAAATCTTCCAAAATTCTTTCTCACATTAATGATATTCATTCATTGGCACGGCATTGATAAGCCAGTGCCACTGTATTTGATGTCTACTATCATGGCTTTGGTCATACAGGGATTATTTTATAACACTTATGGTGATTTTTTTTCTATTTGATATTATTCTAACAGCTGTAACTCTTTTCTTTTTTCTTTCCATTGAGTAATTCTTCTGGAGAAAGTTGAAAGACTTAATAAGTAGAAATAACCTAAGAAAAATAATATTTTTCTCATTTTACTCATGAAAGAGTATCTCTCATCAAACCTTTATTAATTTGTTTATGTGATCAACCTCTTTCATTAATGATCAAGTAAGAAATTCTCCCTTACTCAGAGAGGAGAATGTATGATCATAAAAAAATAAAGCAGAGATTTGGATGGGTTGGTATTTGTGTGATGTCTCAATTTAGAAAGGCTAAGTGTAATTATTTAGATCTGATGAGTGTTATGGAAAGAAATCAAGGAGGAATTACAGAGGTAGCTCCAGGAAGGGCTGGACCAATGGATGAGGTGTTGAGCCAACTCCTCAGGAGCCTCTTATAAAATGAATATTCAAATATTCATCTTTTAATCTTTGCTGTTTTATTTAGAAAGAATGATACGTTTCAGAATGGGAATTTTTATTACCCTATACTTTATGAGTAATTTTGCATAAATTCAAGTGAGATATGTTAATGTCTCAATAATTGTTGAATAATGAAATAGATATTATTGGCATCTCACTGTGTGGTTTGACACCACACTAGCATGCAAGTCCTTTATGAATATTAAAGATGGTACTCTTGCCACAAAAGGTATGCCATTTCTAGCCTAGACTATAGGGTCAAAAAAGCAAAGCCAGGGATCCTGGCTTTGATGGTCAAAATTCATTGGGAGCAGCAATTTGATCTGAAATTACTCAGTTTTTCTTCTCTTTCTCTCATTATTTATGCTATTGACTGATGTTAATGGTTGGTAATGATGATGAATTTTCATTATGACCATAATTTTACAGCTATACTTGTACCCTGCCTACAATATGTACAGGGAACTGGTTGATCGCAGGACTACCAGAGGCTGATATGCTAACAATCTCAAAAGCAGGAGTCTAATGTTTCCTTTTCAGTATACCTTTGAAATGTAAATAAAGATAAGTAAATCCTCCATCACTTCCCAATCTCCCAAAGGGTAGCATCCTACTTAAAGAGACATCCAAAATATCATTTGGAATTATCCTATGTAATGTAAATTGGTTATAAATGTAAAATGTTGTAATTGTAATTAAATGTAATGTAGATTTGTAATTACCGATTATAATATAATTGTAGCTACCTATGACAATGCCTTGTCCTGGACCTACTTATGTATGTCATTGGATAAATAAATTTATGACTATTATCATGAATTCGAAATAATCGGGGATGGCCAGATGTTTGGTGCATTTGCCTAAAGTGAAAGCGGTCTAGATTCTGCCCGTCATTACAGCCAATTAGGTTATGCTTGAATCCATTCCATTTATATTACAATAAAATAATAAATAGATCTGATAGTCTGCTCATGGAGTAAATAAACCAATTTCTTGCTACCTTTTCACCGAATCCTAGTGATAATAATTGAAAAATTCCTCCAAATTTTATCATCGGGAAAATTTGAAGAAAGCAACTTTTTTGTGTCCCAAAAAAGAAATTATATGCTCACTTCCGCTTCAACAAATCACCCAATAACCTCTTTATATATTATATTACCCTTTAGAGACCACCACCCTTTTTTAATGCACACTCAGCATCTGCCCTGGTGCCATGACTCTATTAAAGCCGTTCATACCGCGCGCTCGGATTATCAGAGTAGCTTCGGCAGCTTATCGCCTTATTGCTCTTTACTTAATTCCCGCCGATAACAGTTTCTCACAAAAGTTGTACTTGATAGCTAACAAAATTCTGTGCGCCTGTAGAAGAAGGATGCTGCCAACTTCCTCCTGTTGAACGCTTTTGCCAAAGGTAAGATATGTAAGGATCCCTTCATTCAGAAGTAAAGGATCTCCTTTTTCCCAGTATTGCATTGTCAGCAGTATGTCATATCTTTTCTCTTAGGTGATAAGGTAAACCTCGATCACCAGTGAATGAATCAATACCCATCACGTGCGTAAACACAACCATCGCGTCGATGTTATGTCAACATCTCCTTTTTATTCGTAATGAAAAACGGAAAAGTTATAATCTTTCAATCTACGATACGCTAACGTCAATTTCCAAAAATCTCTGATTGAGGTGCGTTATGCAAATGGCACAGGAGGCATGCGACTTCATGCATTTCGAGTCATTTTCCCTCGGAACACGCGATAAGTTGTCCTCCAAATAAAATCATTAGGATAGAAGTCTATTTTCTCATCTTCTAGTCTCTAGCTTGCAATAGAGGTTACATTTCTTGAGATTGTACACTTTTTACTAATTCTTTACAGGTTTAGTGAGGCCTGTTTTGATTTTGTANAATCTACGATACGCTAACGTCAATTTCCAAAAATCTCTGATTGAGGTGCGTTATGCAAATGGCACAGGAGGCATGCGACTTCATGCATTTCGAGTCATTTTCCCTCGGAACACGCGATAAGTTGTCCTCCAAATAAAATCATTAGGATAGAAGTCTCTATTTTCTCATCTTCTAGTCTCTAGCTTGCAATAGAGGTTACATTTCTTGAGATTGTACACTTTTTACTAATTCTTTACAGGAAATAACTATGGAAAAATTGTTGTACTTTTACCACAATATTTTATTAATAAGAACACACGGTCGTGTGTTCTTATTAATAAAATATTGTGGTAAAAGTACAACAATTTTTCCATAGTTATTTCCATTATGGATTACCACAACACCTCGCCTACTTCAGTGAAGTTTAATTCTTTACAGGTTTAGTGAGGCCTGTTTTGATTTTGTAGAGCATAAAAAATGTAAGCTGTATTTCTACGCGTGATGGTACTTGGATTGTGTCAACCTATACCAATATGTAGTTAACTCAGTCCGACTTAATTTTCATGTTTAAATGGGTGACTGTTCAAAATGTCATAATTAAGCACGAGAACCAAACGCGATTTTCATCACAAGTTTCTTTCTTCTGTCTTAGAATTTTGTAGTAATTATCAAGCACATCTTATGAATAACATTTTGTGTTCCATATTTTGATTAATGAAATATTTTTCATCTTATGATGCGGGAGAGAAGAAAATTTGTTTGATTTACAATAGTTTTAGTTTTGTTCATTATTTGATGCTGAGGAATGTCATTGATCTTGGTCACTCTTTACTGAATGTTGTATAAAGTGTTATCCATTTCAAAATCAAAAGTGTTTAATTTTGATGCACTTACGTGGGCTATTTCCACTCAGAGCAGTCTGGTTCAGTGAGTGCAAACTACCTAACTCCTCTTCTTGCCCAGTAAGCCTAATTCTCTCTCCTTAGCTTTTATAGTAGCTAATGTTGAAAGGTTTGTGGATCAAACAGGCCTCCGGTCTGAATATGTTACTGTGGCATCTTACTGACAATTCTCTCTTAAATGTGCGCTATTGTTGCCATTACATCTCTGTCATCAGCAAAATTTACGCACGTTTTTCTGTTTACCTAACTTCTTTTATAACGGCAATAATATACCTTGTGATGTAACAACACTTTAGCGTGCTATGATCTTTGTTCAGACGAAGGGGACAGACGAAGCAGGGACAGATCATCATACATATATGCTCAGCTTTTCTTTAAAACTACAATCCCTCATTGGATAATAAGATTTTCTCTTAGGAAAACGATAATCAAACATATGGCCAAAAATTCACATCTTATTGTAAACACTGAAAAAAGAGGCTGTGGCCTAAATGTTGCCTCTAAGCCTACGATAAATGCCTAACTACCAGGGTTTTTCGAGTTTCCCTAGGAAACCAGGACAGCAGGAGGATGGAAGGGTATGAGTAAAAATAATGATTGCATTTGCTTGGAAAGAATAATTCATCTTTAAAATCAAATAATTCCTGCTCAATTTAGTTTTACTTTATTGGGTATCAAATTCACGGCTACACATGAAGGAAATACAAATATAGATAATTATTAATTATGGATTCGTAGAATGTTGCAGAAGTATTGTTAAAATTGCTTCGACAACTTAGGTCATTTCGTACAGAGTCCCCCCACCGGGAATCGAACCTTTCACAGAAGTCAAACGCGTTCCCCACTTGACTGCCAGTGAGCACCGCAGAATATTTATATTTTTTCTAGCAGAAACAAAAGAGCGCGAAAAGGAAAACAACAGAAACATATGGAAACATCTCTAAATTAGCAAATTTTGACAGGGAATAAATCATAGTTCACTGTCATAATCTTCTAGCTAAAGGTGATGCAACTAAATGACTGGGCAATACGTTCACGATTTTGCGAGATGTGGAGTACTTCTGAAGAATTCCTTACCAGGAGAGATAGCAGGCTTTATTTATGAGATGATAACGACGGATCTTTATCTCGAGTTCAATAAATTATAGCCGCGAATCGAAAGCCCTAAACGGCAACCTTGACAAGATATCCCTGTTGACTTAGGATTGTATGCGGCCAAATATATTCGTATAGATGGGATAGCTTTCCGCAACTTTCTAAACATTTTAGAATTTTTCAATTTTTTCAGAATCTTCAGAATTTTTGTTTAAAATTTTCAATATACGATTAAGTTTAAGATTAAAATTGTTCCTATTGTTAGAAAACCTAGTAGACTTTATGGCAGGTGAAATATTTGACGGAAAAGAATATGCGTTCATTGTTTTCAATATTCGGGAGTGTCGGAGAAGATTTAAGAATGGTTAACGAGGGTTCAATACAAGGAAGGTTTCGCCATGAAAATTGTACCTTCACAGATTAACGAATATTATGAGGTATTATAAGTTCTTCGAACTAAAGAAGAGTTTCTTAAGTAAGAACATTTCTCAACGATTCATATCCAATCAATTGAATACTGTATTCGTCTCAACATTGTGATATAAGAATTAAATATCTTTTTGATAAACTTGTTTCCTTGGTGATCAAAGCCAATGTAACAGCCGAGGTTAAACTACCTCGCGACTTAAATGAGAATATGTAGGTAAAATAGGAACGTGAATAATAATTAACCAAGACAGCATATTCGGATCGAAACAACAATGGAAATCTATAATCGCGAGGAAATATGAAAGGACTTATGGAAAAGGAAACATTAGAAGTCACATTACATTTTTTACATTAGATTAAAGAAGAAGTTTCAATCACAAATATTAATTCTTCCTGTAAGCGAATACGCATCCTTCAAGACTCGCGTTATGTCGATTGCCCGTCCTATTAGTTAGTAAACATACGCCAGAATGTTAAATGCACATATTTCCTGCTGAGAATGACAGCCGGACATTCGAAGCCTCTCTTGAAATCAGATTGAAAAAAATTGAAACATTTTGTCTAAATTTGAAAGTGTATTTTTGATGTAACTTTTGTTTTCGTTCGACGCATTATTAAAATAAAATTAGCAAAACTAACTTACTGCCTTACAATGTTTTCCCGAAGACGCCAATGAAATTAAAGCTATAGCGCTAATCTTGTTCTAAGGAAATTTCGCGGTAACTTTTTCTTGAGTGAACAACATGTATATTAAAATTATATTAAATATGAAATTCATTATGGAAACGTTTTGACTTTTCTGGGGTCGAACCGGGAACAGTTAGGTAGATAATGAGTAGCCTACTATCCGCCCAGAAGATTAAACAAAATCATGCCCAGAATTATTCGAGTGGACTGGAAATTACTGCTGTTGAAGTAGTAGTAATATATTTGTGACTAAATATAATTTTATCAAGAATATGAGCACGCTTTTGAGCATCATTTGGAGTTTCACGAATAACTTATACAGAGAAATTATTTGAAGAACGTATTTCTTAAGCTTCAATACGTAATGCGGAATATTTTGAGGAGAGACGAGAAATTTGAAGCATGGCACTGAAATCGGATCTGTTTACCTTTTCGGATGGACTTATAAAAATTCGGATAATATCGGAAATTTCCTTATCATTTATCCCTTGTTCAGAGGAAATTTAACGAAATATATGAATGATTTCTAATTTATCAAATATTTGACGAATTTTAAAAATTTCTGTCCGTTTGCGACCAGGAAAAAACACAAGGAGCATGCTTGGGATTTTCTAGAAATAAAATGGATTTTGAAGATTAGCTCTTTTCCTTTCTTCGAAGTTGGATGAATATTTGACTCGGATTGATGGAAAGCATTAATTAATTTAACCTTGGTCGAGGATTTTAATCACAGTGGGCCCATTACGAACTTAATTAGCTCTTGGACTCAGGTCTCAACCAGAAACTGTATTTCCCATTGTATTACGTGTAAATACGATCAATCCGTTCCGGCATCAGAAACACATTTCGTTGAATATTACGGAAAAAATCTTAAAGTATACGTATCCTTGATACGTATACTTTAAGATTTTTTTCGAGACAATTCGAGGGTTTTATCTTTTGATTGAACCTTTTTAGGTTTTCATTCTAATTTCTCCGCCATTATTGCATCTTCGTTCGTTAGAATAGTGCAGATCACAGATTTTGCGAAATTGAACTGCTTTAAAAAATTAACTTCTATGCATATTGTTTATCATTATATATTATCTTTACTCTTAAATGGGGATTTCTCGAATATTATTACGGGGAATTGCATAAGCTTGTTCCATAAGCTTCTTCGCTTGGTCGTTAGGGAGACTAATTGTTTACAACTTCAAAATTTCACACATTCTCGTGTATTTTATCGAAATTCTCGCAATTTCGAAACGAAAAGAATATTTCACGGCCTAAATAACGAGATTAATTCAATTTTCCCTCTTTTACTGCTCTATTTCGTACGACTTTTGTTTCTAATTAAGGAAAAACTTTAATTCGTTTGGGGTCGAACCGGGAACAGTTAGGTAAACGATGAGTAGAGCTGCGCAGGGATCTGCGCAGGGAAGACGTATTTTTGATCTTTAAAATTTGAAAGTTGAGCAACTTTCGAGTTCAGGCGAGTTTCATGCGAGCATTCGAATATATATACATAAAAAATTTCTTCTATATTTATAAGATGGTTTGCAAACGTTTCACCCTGTCCTATTTTTTTCTCAATCTTTTTACGACAAATTTTAGAGTACGTCGAAGGAGTGGTCGTAAGTTGGTTGGTGCCCAATTTGTTCGCAACCAGAAGGGTTCATAGTCTGAGTGTACTGTACATTGTTTTCAGGAATTTTCTCGTCTATTTAAATTGTCGATTTCATAAATCTCTTCATGATATATTGCATAAAAATGCAGGGATGATAAATTAGCTTGCCCATGCCCAATACTGTTTTCAATCCTGAGGACTAACTGTTAGTCTTATTATTTATTTATATTATTTAAGACTGCAAATAGGCACCAGGACAGGTGGTAGTCATTGTTTATTAGAATAAAATCACATAGTTGATCGCATTTAATTAACGTTAAAGTATTTTCTCATAAATAACTCTTTTATCTTTTCCTTACCAATCGTAAACTCTAATTGCCGTTGTAAAGAAGTCGAGATTCGAATTTTTTACGGGAAGACTTCGGCGAGAACTGGCGGGAAATGATAATTTCGCAATTGCACGAGTTTCGGATTCATGCCCATGAAAGGCGTCTTTCATTTTTGCTCTACTTCATTGTTCTGCGATAGTTAATAATCAAGACACCAATCACGTTATTTTGGTACTGTTTATGTATGTACGTACTAAGGCGGTAAATTTAAAATGCCTACCGGTAAAGATAATTAATTTGTTTACATATACGTTGTGAACGAGGTAGCATATTACCCCTTCAACTCCAACTTGCATTAACGCCTTCCCTGACGAATTTTTGTATAAGTTGGATTTCGGTAAAAGCATATTTTTTTATTTGTTAATTTGCGTGCTTGTACTTCACTTGGAAGGTGGAGAAAGTCTTTTTTCCCCTTGGATAGCTGTTTAATATTGAATTTCACTTATTTATTTCCTTAAATTTTAACTTGTCTATGGTCGATCCGCATGTTGGGTAAGGCAACAGAAAAGTACAAATGGAACGCAGATAAAAGAAAGCATTCTATAATAGCTCAATACGCTCGAAAACTTGACTGGGATATTTTTCGAAAGAAAAAATGGCCAAAAAGCAGAAAATTTTAAATACGAGTTATTTCTGGTGTGATTGGATTTTAACCAACTCTCTTCTACGAGATATCTCGGGTACGCCAGGGAAGTGGTCATATCCACCAAACAAATTACCACTATCTGGAATTTCATAAGCTTCACAATTTCGTAATTCTTTTGTGGGATCTCTCCTTTTCCCGAGCAACACTAAACGAGCGTTTTAACGGGAAGTAAACTTTAGGGTACAACGATATGATGTAGCAGGATAAGTAAAACGTCCTATGACATCCACGTGCGTGAATTGTTTCTCACGATACGCTCTAACGGTGATGTAATCAATAGCTCGCATAATATCCTGTTTATTCGAAAATTTCCTGATGATATACGTACTACAGATTGTTCTAGATTTAACGACGGAAAAGAGCGGAGTACATGCAGAATGAACCTCCGAAGACTTCTACGCTCAGCTCATAGCATGCCGAGCAGCGAAGGTGGCAGATATCTTCACCGCTTTGGTTTCTGGTGAGTAACATTACTCCTTTAGATGGAAAAGTAAACATGCTTTTGCGCCGAAAAAATCGTGCCGTGAAAAGTTTGATAAGCAACTTGGACAGTTATGGAGGCAGAGTGAGCCTGGAAGGTTACGAAGAGGAGTTGTAAGATTAACGAAATTTGTACGTGTTTTATGTTTATTGGATGACATTTTATTTGTTGTAACATCGTTAAAAATTTGCTAAAAAAAATTTTTTTTAATTTGATAGCAGATCGGGTATCCGGCTGAAGATCCTCCCAAACGTTTTTAGACTCTCAGAAGCGCAGAATACTTAACTTCGGCCGTTCTCGCCATTATTTATCGGAAATATCTCAACTGGGACTTTAGTAAGCGTTTTAAATTTCTTCCCTTTTCTTCAGCGCTTAAAAATCTATACATATACATGTCTAGACGCGTACACTTGAACGTCCACGAAAACGAGTATCGCAAATAATTTGTTTGTTCGTGATTTAGTAGCAGTAACCCGTTTACTGTGCTTCGAAGGTGAAGGAATTTTAGTACCTTCTGCATAGTGGTCATTCGCGGCATTGCGATTCCTCTTCAAGGTTTATAACCAGACATCTACCGATGTGGTTCTTAAAAGATATTAAGGTGCGTCCAATGCCTTCTGTATCTGACAGCTTGGAAAATAAATAAGTTTGAATGAAATGAGAGAAAGAAAATGCTTTCCTTAATAAATTGACGAGAAATTCTAATTGGTTGGTGTGATGACTGAACCATTCTTAACTTCAAAAAGTATCTCATACGAAAATTTCTACAAGATCCCATGTAAGGGTATTTCATACATATGCTTAAAATTGTTTTCATACAGTTAAGGAAAAATATTGTTGGGAATTATTTGAAACCTGTTTAATGAACCTGCCCGAATTTTTCGTGTCGAAATACTTTTAGTGCAATGCAACATCCTTACAAATGGAACATTAAAATTATCTTTGAAAGGTCGACACCTATACTGTTATTTAGAAATGGCGATGAAGGTAGTTCATATGGGGTAGCGTCAATGATATTCCTCAAGCTGCTATTTGTGGATGATTAACAAAGAAATTTTAATATGACATCCAATACTGTCAGCAAAATGTTACACCGTGTATTTCTGATACTTACAATCACTATATCTATTAGGAATGAAACTTCCGAATTGAGTTCATAACAAAACCTTATTTTACCTCACTTGTGTAGAATAACAATCTTTCATGTTACTCCCCTTTAAAAAAGCTTCCATCCGATTAAAATAGTAGCGAAAACTGAATCACGGTGATTTTAAAAATTTGGAATTTTAAGTGAGCATCGAAAACATTATATTTTCAAATATACACAAAAGTATTCTTCAGTTTTGTGTCAAATGAGAATATAAGGAAAGTGGTCCATTCTCTTCCTACTAATGGTATGTTTGCTAAGAGGAACACAAGTTGAGCGCTATAAATACGACAGAAACTATGAGTTCATCTTGATAACGGAGATAATTGTATTATAAGGAAGTTGTGAGAAGCCAGCCGCTCTCTTAGATCCACATATTCTCCTTCTGTCACTTTAAAACTTGGTACAATGGATCCATAAGTAGTGAGAGCTTTCAACTAATAAGGTTTGCATGTCTGGTTCAGAGACTTTCAGTCATCAGACTTTCAGCCGCCCTGAAGCAGATTTCTGGCCGCCTCCTACCACGCGGTCAGAAGTTCAAATTTTTCTCGTTCATCGACAATTCAAACTATTAATATATATAAACTCCAGGTTTTCTGACCTAAAATTGTGGAACGCCATCTAAAAATAATTCCAAAACGTACTTCGTATTCATATTGTGACGGTCATGTTCAGACCTGAATATGACCGTCTTAGTCGAAACCGTACGTTTTGGAATTACTTTCTTTAATATGTATTAAATTATACAGGGCGCGGTAGAATGAATTCCTACATTCGAAACGGCAGTAAAAAAATTCAGTATTAAGCATAGAAAAAAGCTTTGTATTTTCGGAGGTTACGGACTATCTTACTTATTTGAATCTTTTTTTTGTAAATAATATCGGTGAAAATGGCTTTCATTAGTGGCGATACACCGAAAAAGCAGTTCATTAAAGTTTTCCATTATGAGTTGGTCACCACCGGAAGAATAGCAGCAGCTTCCTCATTGGGCATGTTAGATTATTAATTGTGACATGTTTAATAATTAATTTATCGTAATCTAATTGTCTTAAAAATCAGCTGAGTACATAGAAAGCTAGGCTGCGATTGCTTGATAAATTCAGAGAAAGTACGTTTGCGAAAGACGTAATCGGTATTATGCGATCCCCCTACTACTTCAGCCTATAAGACAATGAGCGTAAAATAAGAGCAATAGATTCGAGCACAAGTCGTTTTAGGGACTCATTCTTTCTGCGAACGATACGCGACAACATTAAACTAAAGAGGTAACTGGAACGCTTGGTGTTTGTGTACATCCCCTGCCACCAACCAAAAGGCAGCTTTCAGGTTATTATTGTGGTTGTAGATGTCATATTGCTCCATTTCATTCATAATTATACTCCTCTCATGAAAAGAATACAGAAAATATTTATTTATATATAATATTCCAGCAATGGCAAATTACAATGACCACAATGAGAACTAACGCACGCGAACAATCATGCCCGTACCGGGATTCGAACCCTGGGCTTAAGAATTGCTGGGCCAACTATTCCGCTAACCCGTCGAATCCGGCTACATCAAGTTTTGTTACCAATGTATCGGAGACATCGTCTCTTTATGGAGCCTGAAAACAGCTTCTCCCCTACTAATCTGAAAACTATTAAGCTATTCTTTTTTTAATGGTCGCCATTCGTAAGCCGAGATATCTCGCCAGAGCCGCGCCCAGCCTATCTCCCGCTCGGGTGCGAACATGATTTTCCGCCCCTAAGAATTAAATAAGAAAACCATACATATCCTGATTTGCAGCTAAAAATTATTTTGTAAGGCTAAAAAACCACTGTTTTATGACTTCGTTCCCCAGTTAACATTGGCCACAAAATATCGGCAACAATTAATTACGCCTTATCCTGATGTAGTAAATTGTCATTATGAGCTAATAGTTCACATTACTTGTATTCATCATTATGTCTCCGTTAATAAAACACAAAAAGCTCTTTGCGAATAGGAAAGACTTCCGTCAAATCTCTAATAAATATACATTTCAAAAGATGACGAGAATTTATTTTTGGTATCAGAAAATATTGTTGAAATAACATTAATGGTTGGCTACGGTCCGGGTGCAATGCACCCCTTGCACCCATAGCACGGCGCGGCTCTGTATCCCTCTATCTTGAATATTGAATATTACCTATGCATTATTTATATGCTACATGGAATGTTTGAAAGCAGACTGGTGCTTCTTGGGTTTTTTTTACTTGCAAAAGATGAACCCAATCAATTAATTCTGGCGATATTTGGTGGGACTCATTCATATTTGGTTCAATGAAATCAAAATCTGACTACGTCCACGGAAAATGCATTTGAGAAAACACGACCAGTTTCAAGGGCTTTACCACATCCATGTGAGGTAGAACCCTCAAAACCGGCCGTGTTTTCTCAAATATATTTTCTGTTAACGGAGTCAGATTTAGTTTACATTGAACAAAAGATGAACCCAATGTCTAAAGCTACCGATAAAAATCCATCTTAGGCAACTCCAGGATGTTTCTTGGTATTTACGAGAATAGAGGCATTCTCAACTGTTACGTATACCTGTTTAAATTAGCCGTAGGTAACATTTGGGAAATAATGCACCTTGTTACGTGTCCTTGAAAATCGCTGCGTTTCCCGTACTCTTGCACTTGAACCAAATACATTCTGCATCGATATCTACTCCATATAATTTAGCGCGGACGCCATTCACTTTCATTTCACATCAAACATCAATCATAAGAAGCCGCTCAGGGCTTATGTTGTCGGAGAGCGATAGAGATATGACCGAAGGTGGTCTCATCCAGAAGGTTTCTAGATAACTCGTGTCTTTTTCACAGCGAACATAAACTTCTCAAAGAAGATGATGACATTGAATAGGTATGGAGATGTTGAAATATGGAGGAGATTATATCGAAAATATTCAACAAGGAAATTAAAAATTCGCAACGATACATCAAATAGAGTTGATGATTCTGCCCGGAGTCATTCGTGAACCGAAACCATAGTTAGTCGTATGATATTTTCCCTTAATTTGACAAATCCCCAAATACTCTTGGAAACTGCCAAAGAGCTATTACGCATACCGTTTTCTTTTACTTATACGCTAGAACAGTGGTCGGCAAACTTATTAGCCAAATATGCAAAGTGGTCGGCAAACTTATTAGCCAAAGAGCCAAACGATTTAAAAAAATTGAGAGCCAAATCTGTTTGTAAATGTAGTAACCTTTAATTTTAGACATTCATTAAATTATGGGTACACTGAATAAAACTTGATTTCATATTTAATAAGGACTTTATTCATTGATAAAAAATAATTTGATAGTAAAGTATCCACAAGAACACTACTTAATGCGAAGAATGTTCTTGCATATCCTTTGAAAGTTTGTTCAAGTCCGGTTTGTAGGTTGTTGTTTTTAATTTTAGGCACATTTCCAGGTTCTCATCAATGAGACGACTTCTCAGTTTGCTTTTAATAAGATTCATACTCGAAAAAGATTGTTCGCATGAATACGCTGAGCCGAAAAGGGAAAGAACAGCAAACGCGAGTTTTTTCACACGAAGCGCTTCTTGATGAATGATGCAATGGTAAGCAAGTATCTCGTGATTAATTTTTTCTTTCAAAATAGCAACAAACCCTTTTCTTACGTCGGTCATACTTTTAGCCCCGTCTGTTGAAATCGACACAATTTTATCGAGAGGAATATGATGTTTATCCATACACTCAATTACAGCATTCCCGATGTCCTCTCCACGCGTCTGACCTTTAAGTGGCAATAATTCTAAAAGTTCTTCTTTAGGACCAGTATGAGAAATAAATCTTACGAAAAGCGAAACTTGCGCTGTATCATTTATGTCACAAGACTCGTCAACTGCTATTGATACAGCCGTTACCATTTTCAGATCTTCGATTTGCTGGACGGTTATATTCGAAGACATTTTAATTGTTCTATCTTTTATCGTTTTGGCAGACAATGGTAACTCTTTAATTTTTTGTAGAATATTTGCTTTGTTCTTGAAATCCCGAAATAGCTCTTCGGATGCACTTATGAAACAACTTTTTATGTATTCGCCGTCTATGTATGTACTGTTTCCCTCTCTTAACAATCTCCTGACTAACAACAAAACTTGCCATATTAATATTGCTAGAAGATTGCATCCAGTTATTAAATACAGAAGTTGATGTCTCTTGACTCTTCTGAAGTTCCTCAACTGCTTTCTTCCTCGCATCACCGNGAAATAATTTAAAAAAATAAAACTATTAGTATATGAAATGAAATAGCGACAGCAAATGAAGCACCAGTATAAGATTTCTGTGAAATTAATATGTCAGCTTTACTGTCACCACGTTTCTCGAAATTAAGGATTGCTCTTCATGGGATCTTAATAAGACCCGTCTTTGAAAGACGTCAATTGTTTTTATCTATCGAATTAAAACATCGGGTAATAGTTGCAACATGCTGTGAAGAACGTTTTATTTTCGAAGATTTTGTATTCTCCGAATCCTCTTGGCAGTAGATAAAAATAATGGATAAAGCATAGGAAATTATCAAATAAACGCGTAGCATATCTGAAGCGAAAGGAGGATTAATCTTTTAAACTTTCATTACATTTGATTAGGCATAGTTTTTCGCCAAAATCTCGTCAGACTGATCGTCCTGAGAATACCGTTTACGTATGCAGCCCTATTCTTATCCGTTCTCGTGAACGCTTCTACTGTAGTTACGCAGGAATACGGTTTCCCGACATTGAGCACATCTAGGCCTCGCCCTCACCCATCCCCATTGGGCTGAACCCCCCCTCTGACACTGTTTTCAGAGTGCACTGTGAAGTCCTCAGCACAGTTAGTTCCTAAATCTTCCGCTCCGGTACGTNTGCTGTAAGCTGCTCGCGAGTTAATCGGTGTATTTTCAAATATTAAGACAAACAATATGATTTTCGGGAATATAGTTTTTGTCAAAACATTGGAATGTTTCGGGAATGTTAGTGGTGGCATCGTAACACCAAGTAAGCCAAGTAATTAGGAGCACTAAAAAATTGAAGTGTAACGCCAGGCACAAAATGATAGTAAGTCCACACAAGATCACAGTCAGAAGGCGAGTGATTTAAAAATGAGGTATAAGGAGCGATTAATAGTGCATGGGATATCTCAGAATTCGCCAAATTCCCCTAGTAGAAAATAGAAACGAGTGATAAGATACGGCGCGAACTCGAGGAATTTGAACTGCTGTCCCATGAATGAACCTGCCCCACCTTTCTTAATGGCACCTCCATTGCCTCCTTGTGGTCTATTCCTTTTCGTTTTCCAACGTGCAACAATTAAAACGCGGTTCCTGAAAAGTTTTAGGCGGATTTTATTGCAATTGTAAAATGTTGATTTAGAACCAAGAGTAAAAGAAATTCATTGCACATTGGTCGTCTTGAGGACACGGCAGACCATAGAGGTTGGGAAATCCTGTATTAAAGCACAAGAGGTGTGAAAAGGAGGAAAATTTTCAATCGGATTTTCTGAAGGATGGATTAGTAATACCAACATTTCGTAAAGATAGGTTCCTAAACTAACTCTGCTTGCTTTAATCACAAAAACGTCTTAATCTGGTAAGAAGGCTATCACTAAATGAAGATTCCATAATATGACGATTTTCGGGAATACAGTGTTTGTCAAAACAAACTCTGTTTTACTTAGTAAAATTACTTAAGAGTAATATCATCTTCTCACGCAGACGTCGTTGCCTTATTTAGTAATTTTATCGCATTATTTTATCAGGAATGTGTTTTGAAAATGTTTGTTTATCTTTAAGACAGTTAGTAATGAAGAAAAGAACCCAGTCAATCGCTGAAAAAATTCATCGCAATTATTTAATTTCTACGCTCAGATAATAGCTCCAACGGCATAATGACAAATTGTCATAGCACGGACGCTCTAATGTCAAGGAAAGGCATGAGGTATTGAAAACACAGTGAGAGGGGTTGGCCCTCACAGATTAGGTGAATTCGAAAATTCCCATGTTATCGAGCAGCCCTGCCTTTTCTACTCACATTCAGTTATCACACGTCTATCTTCCTCGTAAGCCGTGCACACGGTGGTCATTACTCCAGTTTTCTATATTGTGCGAAGTGATTCCATCGAAACTCCATGAATAATTTTCGACTTTGAGATATTTTATAGGAAAAGAAATAGGAACGTAATGCAGGGAGTTATTAAAGAAATGTTCTCCGGGATAGCCTATAGCGTCACGCGTTCGTCCTTTGTGAAAGCATTTAAAAAAATAAAACTATTAGTATATGAAATGAAATAGCGACAGCAAATGAAGCACCAGTATAAGATTTCTGTGAAATTAATATGTCAGCTTTACAGTCACCACGTTTCTCGAAAATAAGGATTGCTCTTCATGGGATCTTAATAAGACCCGTCTTTGAAAGACGTCAATTGTTTTTATCTATCGAATTACAACATCGGGTAATAGTTGCAACATGCTGTGAAGAACGTTTTAATTTCGAAGATTTTGTATTCTCCGAATCCTCTTGGCAGTAGATAAAAATAATGGATAAAGCATAGGAAATTATCAAATGAACGCGTAGCATATTTGATGCGAAAGGAGGATTAATCTTTTATACTTTCATTACATTTGATTAGGGATAGTTTTTCCTGGGAATACCGTTTACGTATGCAGCCCTATTCTTATCCGTTCTCGTGAACGCTTCGACTGTAGTTACGCAGGAATACGGTTTCCCGACATTGAGCATATCTAGGCCTCACCCTCACCCATCCCCAATGGGCTGTACCCCCCCACCCCCTGCCACTGTTGTCAGAGTGCACTGTGAAGTCCTCAGCACAGTTAGTTCCTAAATCTCCCGCTCCGGTACGTCACGAGGTGTTGCATTAATTTTGGCCAGCACTGTACCAATAAAAAAAAATATAGAAATATTTATCCCTTGCCGAAGAGATCAAAGAAGTCGGGAACTTCAAGTCAATCACAATTATTGTCCCAATGATAACTTCAGCAACCGGTGTAATACCTAAAAATTTACCTAAAATTCTGGAAACAATTNTTTCATTACAAATAAGACATGTCGGAAGGCAATTCAAGTTTCGAATAAACGCAAAAGTCTCGGTCCACTCAACTCTAAATTCACGGTTTTCATCTTCTGTTTTTCATTGCTTCTTTTTGGTAGCCATGTCAAAAAAGGCACCTATAAAAATATTCCTTTATACCAGTCGCCGTCGACCGTCTCACGGAATAGGAAAACTTCTTATCTCGCCAAATTAATATCGTAGGGCCGGGCAAGCCCGTAGGACATTTGTGCCAGAGCCACACTCAAGAGGTCAAAAGAGCCGCACTTTGCCGACCTCTGCGCTAGAACAGAGAGCAACGATTTTGTTTTGATCATTTATGAACTTTTGTGCTCCCGTACAGGTGGGAGATAATTCTGAAACATTCGTTGGACGAATCCGTTCTTGTCAACTGATGTGACTAAAAACTGTGAAAGAAAACCCGAAAATTCGTTAGCGGGGTCATTCGTAAGCCGAGATATCACTCTATATAGAATATTGAATACTTGATTGAGTCATTGCATGTGATTCGTTGATATTATAATCAATAGAGTTTATAGAATATTCGGAAAAATAGCAGGCGTATATCGGATTTTCGTTTAGTAGCAGAAGATGAACTCAAAGAGGACATTTATTTCAATTTCAAACATCTTGGCAATTACTGTCCCAGCTCGCGAAATCCCACGTCAAGAATGACGGAATTTTAATTTATTCATTTATACGAACTACACAGTTTTACAAATTTCAATCACGTTGGAATTTAAAGTCAAAAAAATGCAATCGTAATGTCTAAAACATAGTTCAGTCAATTTTTTATGTTGTGGATCACTTGATACGTAAAGAAAACTTCTCTTTACTCCTAATTTGTGGTAAACATCTATGCGTATCCAAAAAGCTTTCCCTTACTTCTTCGCGATTAAGATACGCTTGCACATGGTTTTAAGTTTTACTCTGGAAATTGATAATCGTAACAGCAAATGCTCTAATAACAAGGAAAGGCCTCCTCTTCAATTAACTTCTTACTATTACTTTCAAATGGACTTAAATGTAGTCTTCGAAAACGTATGAGTTCGACTTAAACAATCGCCTTGGTCGCCATGGGGACGAGTTGTTTACAACAACAAAATTCTACAAATTGTTTGTCTATTTTGCCCAAATTCTTGGAATTTCGAATCCAAAACGATATTCCACGACCAAAATAAGCATTTTTATTCAACTTTTCTTCTTCCGGTTCATGCCTCGATTTCGTGGGATATTAATTTATAATTAAATTTAGTAAATAAAATGAAGCCTGTAAACGGTCAAAGGAACTTAACATTTTTAAGGGAGTATTTTATAGTTTTCTAATGATTTAACGATGAAGCGACTAGAAGTACTTTTCGTTAAGTAAATAATTAATCCTTCGTTTCCTTAGCTACATTAACTATATAATTTTTTTCTATCTAATGGTTTCTAATACTCTATAATTATTCCGGTAATTAGTTATTAGTATCGTTTTCATAATTTTTTTATATTCCCGTTCAGAATTGAATTAGGATTGAAAATCAGAATAACAGGAAAGCGCCGCTGAGTTCATCCGTGATACGCAATAAGACAATGATAATATACAACACCTTCAAAGGACGGAATCGAGTATTTCTAACCAAAATACACTTCACTGCACTTTCTAGATGGCTTGAGTTGTTTAAAGAAGGCTACAGTTTACATAATATACAATTAGTCGGAGAAATTACGTATGCTGATCGTCAGGCAGCCAAAAATTTCATCCCCAAATATTTTGCCCTGTATTAGAAGAGAGGTTATCTTCCTCAACAAATTTTCAACGCCTGGAAAAAAGATGCGAAGAAGAACCTACGTTTCGATGGAGGAGCGGTCGCCACCTTCATTCAAGGCCACTAAAGATCGTCTAACTGCTTTCTGGTACAAATGCTCCAAATTTAAAAAAATAAACCGGAGAGCACGATCCTGGGTTTCTGGCGTTCATTTGATATATGGAGGAAGAAATAAAATTATTGCGGATTCATTGAATGAGATGAAGGAACCAACACTTAACGGTTGTTGGAATAGCCTTTGTTTTGAAGTCGTGGATAAAATCGGTGGTTTCCTTCAGTCTAAGATGAGATCGGCGAAATCGTGAAACTTGCGAAAGCTCTACCGGCAGAATTATTTTATGATAATAATAATAATAACAACAATAATAGTAACATAAACAATAACGAAAACATCAACATCGACAACAACAACAGCAACAACAATAATAATAATAATAATAACTATAATGATAACGACGAATTAATTAGGCGAATTTTAGTCTCAAGAGATTATTCTTACAGTAACCTTTTTCAAGTCACGAACACAAACAAGATTTCCCTGACCAGGATCTGAACCCGCTACCCCGGCGTTTGATGATATGCTGGTGAGACAGAGTTAGAAGAAATTAACCATGAAAGCCATCGAGGACATTTTCAATACAATTGATTAAGTTCAGAAAAAAATTAATTTACTTAATCCGAGCGTAGAGAGAAGCTTGAAATTCAAACAAGAATTTTAAAAAGCTCTATCACTAAACAAAGATATCTACAAAAGCATGAAGAGCGTGAAAAAACAGAGCTGCATTCAATCCAAATGTAGCATTTCAAAAGGGATCGCTTTCCTCTACAGAATCCCTGTATCAGCCACCTAACTAAACAGGGTTGATTTCTACAATTAAGAGGCAAGAAAGTTTAATTTCACCATTCATGAAAATTTCAGGACCTGCTACCTCATCTGCCTGGGACACTGCCTTGGCTTTTTTGGTGATTAGCGTGGATCTGTCAATATGCACTCAAGCAATCTTGCTTGATGCCAAATAAATATTTCTTATTTATAACGGCGCCAATAGCGGCAACACATGGATTTGGCTTTTCGTTATATTTTGGTGGTGTTTACACCCCCTGCCACACGCCGGAAGGCGGCTTGCAGGGTACTTATGTAGATGTAGATGTATATCACGTTGTGCGCAAGCGCAAATTGTTGTGCTGGAGTAATTTTAAATTTCATTACACTAAAGGCAGTGACACCTGTAGGAAGGAGCTTTTAAAACTATTTAAAAGACGTGAAAATCTTATTGGAAATTCTTCGTCAAACTAGAAGTTTTTCTCTGAAAACCAAATTAAATAAACAAAAATAAGCAAAACATTTTAATACGAACGTCTGATCACGAAAGTATTCGCTTGTGATAACGAAATTGCTTTCGTAAGCAGGGATAGTGCATAAGGATATTATACAACAAATATTTTAGGAAAATGTTATGACGAATAAATACTTGAATGATGAGATTGAGGAACGAAACTCGGCATATCCCGTAATACTAGTGTGTCACATAGCGGGATTTCTTAAAACGCGGCGAAATCGAGGAAAGTAATTCCGCAGTATGTGAGGGTTTGTGTGCTCAATAAAGTTTCATGAAAACTTTTGCTTCTCAGTCACAGAAGATTTCACATGAGCAACGAAACAGTGGCTCTTAACTAAAACTGTGGTTTAAAAACTCTTCATCACGTGGGATTTCTCAACCAATGTACATACTCTGTGGCCTAGATACATAGAACATTTTTAATTATTGAGTTTTGTGGGTATTTGTAATTAATTCCTTTCCTCTTGCAAAATCTTTTCCTGACCCAAATTAAGCTGCTGGACCGGTTTTGGAACCGACATATTTAAGTATGTACTACAGCGGATTTAAAGGTAACAAAGGCGACAGTCGTGCATTTTTATATGCTTGCTGAAGTGCCCGTTGGAGGGTAGGAAGATAAAACTTAATTGCGAAAAAGTAAGCTATTTGTAAAAAATGAGAGAAATTATTTTTCTACGAGGAAAGTTCTGCTATCTTCAGGGTTATGCGCGTGTATGGCGTGGTTGTGTCAAAGGTCGGACACGTGTCTATTATTTTTGAGCATATTTTACCCTAAAAGTCTCGCGTGAATCCGTTTCCCACAGAGGTGGTACTCGCCTTATTAGATTCGAAATAAAAGGTAATATCAATTTCATGATCTTGGTCAAGCTAACCATTCCGAAACAATGGCCATTTACCTTAGTTTAAAATACTACCTAGTAATCTTAATTCAAATATTATAGTATGGTATTTTACAATTGCTATTTTTACAAAAGTTTGAGCGAATGCCGGACAAATTTTATTATA
>KZ308906.1:0-10524 GCA_000376725.2 Ladona fulva | reverse complement strand
ATATTCCTACTCACATTAGCCATCTCCGGTCATATGTTTTCAATTAATATTACATTAGTATGTTTTCTCATAGTATTCCATTCTCATATGTTCATTTCGCATGATGCTACCTCATTTAGACTCTGAATTTTGAACTGCTCCCACTTTACATCTCCAAATACTTGCTGCTTGAGAGTGGTTCACTAAAGAGCAAGGGAGAGCAACCTTTCTTCCTCGTCGGATGGCCAAATGCGAAGACAGTGTTCCGATGCGCGTAGCCTAGCTATTCAATCGTCAAACACCGAGGATGTGAGAAGGTAAACGAATATATCGCAGATAAACAAGCACAAATAGATTGTTTGCCAGTGTGATCTCACATGAAGAGACGGATAACGCTCGAACTAAAAATAGCTTTAGAAATGACCTCAAGTTTGAAGACAGCAGGCTTACAATTTCTGATCTAGACAAAAGAGGGCGATTAAAATGTGTAAGTCAGCAGGTCCGCGATACTTTAAAGATCGAGCAATTATTATAAAGTTTCGTTAAACTAGAGAATGATATGCCAAACTTAATATGAGCAATCATAGAGTAAGCTTACCTTATAATACAGCCGATGTGTAGGAGCCTGAATAAAAATTTTTTAAAGTGTATGAGAATATCGGACGAAATGTAGCGGCAAAGGAAACTTCAGTTTCTTTGATTTCACTCGGTTTTTTATTAAAACAAGCTTTTCATGACGGTCCTGAACCTTCAAACTATAAAATATTAAGTACAAAGAAAATATGCCATAACACGTACACAGAAAATTTTCAGACTTATATGACCTGGCGGGTAATATTGATGGTTTGTTTTGGAACTGATGATTGAGGAAAAGAAATAACATTTTCCTTAGCTAGTGGAGGCATCGTCTCCGTTGATATAGGTATCTCAGGTCACTTAATCAGAATCAAAGAAAAGGGACGTGGTTGTGTCAAGAATTCGAGATATTTCCTACGCTGCACGTATAACCGGCATTGAATGTATTATGTGATATGCTCCAAGGTCCAGAATATTGTAATTTCAGCCTAAAATTAGTAAAAGAACGCCATTACGAAATGATTACATGAATAAAAGGCTATGATATGTACAACAGGGGTACATTTTGCACGCAAACTTCGATTTGTTTATTTTCCAAAGTCAATTTCTTTTCTGGCCTATATTTTTCTGAGAAAATTAAGTGTGACGCAACGCTTAGTACTTTTCGAATAGCTACAGCTGTTATTGAAACGTTCTAAAATTAGGTTTTTCATTAATTTCTAACTTATGGTTCCTTAATAATCTCATAACTCATTACCTAATCAGTAGAAACAGGTAATTACTATTTGTGCGTTAAATTTCTTCTCTTAAATTAATAATGGAAAATTATCTTGATAAATCGAATACTTCCCATTTTTCTCCTGGAAAAGGTTAGTGAAAATATCTTTAATTTTCTTTTGTCTCAATCATGTTTACGGCTACAATGATAAATCAGTTACTTGGGTACTTAGTGATGCAGAAAATGGCATTCATTTCGGTCTCTCCTAATTGAATGCTATAAATAGTGATGTAAATAGGATGATTGTATTATACAGATGAGGACTTTTTCTACGTACCGCATTCGGACGCAATGAGGAAAGCAAAGACAACTACCCCACTCCTCATCAGTCTCCTAAGGAGCCAACCTTAACGAATGGACTGCAATTTGTAGAAAATCTTACGTAACGAAAATTAGTAGTGGTAATACTGTTAAAAGTGCTTCGACAGCTGAGGGAATTTCGCACATAAACCCCACTTCCACTCCAATCAAATGATTGTTACATTTATGAGGGGCGATCAAAAATGTTCTGGAATCAAGCTAAACCTCTTTGGTATAGTTTCAAAATGAAGTAAAACCAGTTGAGTGCAGTTAAAAGCATCTAATAAAGTAAGGGCACTCCTCTCGGAAATGAACTTTTAAAACTAGCTTTGTGTGAATGATTCTTCCAGGTACTTTTTGAACGCTTTTGATAGAATTAAGACCGATAAAACTGGTTTTTACAAAGATCCGAAAACGATATTTCTTCATATTCTATTATTTCAATTTCTTCACGAAATATCGGCCAAGAGCCGAGCGAGAGCTAGAGGATAACATTTGACATTATAATGATAGTCACCTCATTGTTGAAAATACGACTGTCATTTTAAAGAAAACAAATAAAGGATGAGGGAAAGGCAAATAACTAAGCGCGGCTGAATCCGAAAAATAAAAATAATTTTGTTAAGTGCTTTTTCAAAACACTATTTTTTTCTGTAGTGATTTCCGCGAGGTTATTTCCTGTAAATGACGATGAAATTTACGAGTGAAATTTAGCTACCAAAAACACCAATACTTAAGTAAGTCCTATGTTGACATAACACTATTTTCTTCTTCTTTAGTATTCAATCTATCGATTGGTTTGCAGCAACTCGCCATTCATCACGTTTATCTGCCTTCCTCTTCACTTCTGTGTAGCTTTTACATCCAACGTCCTTCATTATCTGACTGACATCAAATATTGCAGACGTGGCCTTCCTTTCTTTCTCTTTCCCTTAACTTTCCTTCCTTTATTAATTTCAGGATACCTTCGTGTCTCAGTAAGTGTCCAACAAATTTAACTCGTCTCTGAACTATTGTTTGCCCTAAACTGCGTTTTTCCTCTATCCTTTGCAGAACCTCCCAATTCGTCACCCTCTCTGCCCATCCAATCCTGAGCATGCGCCTAACACCAGATTTCAAACGAATTAATCCTTCTTGTCTCTTCTACACCTAAGGTCCACNTCCTTAGCTACATTAACTATATAATTTTTTTCTATCTAATGGTTTCTAATACTCTATAATTATTCCGGTAATTAGTTATTAGTATCGTTTTCATAATTTTTTTATATTCCCGTTCAGAATTGAATTAGGATTGAAAATCAGAATAACAGGAAAGCGCCGCTGAGTTCATCCGTGATACGCAATAAGACAATGATAATATACAACACCTTCAAAGGACGGAATCGAGTATTTCTAACCAAAATACACTTCACTGCACTTTCTAGATGGCTTGAGTTGTTTAAAGAAGGCTACAGTTTACATAATATACAATTAGTCGGAGAAATTACGTATGCTGATCGTCAGGCAGCCAAAAATTTCATCCCCAAATATTTTGCCCTGTATTAGAAGAGAGGTTATCTTCCTCAACAAATTTTCAACGCCTGGAAAAAAGATGCGAAGAAGAACCTACGTTTCGATGGAGGAGCGGTCGCCACCTTCATTCAAGGCCACTAAAGATCGTCTAACTGCTTTCTGGTACAAATGCTCCAAATTTAAAAAAATAAACCGGAGAGCACGATCCTGGGTTTCTGGCGTTCATTTGATATATGGAGGAAGAAATAAAATTATTGCGGATTCATTGAATGAGATGAAGGAACCAACACTTAACGGTTGTTGGAATAGCCTTTGTTTTGAAGTCGTGGATAAAATCGGTGGTTTCCTTCAGTCTAAGATGAGATCGGCGAAATCGTGAAACTTGCGAAAGCTCTACCGGCAGAATTATTTTATGATAATAATAATAATAACAACAATAATAGTAACATAAACAATAACGAAAACATCAACATCGACAACAACAACAGCAACAACAATAATAATAATAATAATAACTATAATGATAACGACGAATTAATTAGGCGAATTTTAGTCTCAAGAGATTATTCTTACAGTAACCTTTTTCAAGTCACGAACACAAACAAGATTTCCCTGACCAGGATCTGAACCCGCTACCCCGGCGTTTGATGATATGCTGGTGAGACAGAGTTAGAAGAAATTAACCATGAAAGCCATCGAGGACATTTTCAATACAATTGATTAAGTTCAGAAAAAAATTAATTTACTTAATCCGAGCGTAGAGAGAAGCTTGAAATTCAAACAAGAATTTTAAAAAGCTCTATCACTAAACAAAGATATCTACAAAAGCATGAAGAGCGTGAAAAAACAGAGCTGCATTCAATCCAAATGTAGCATTTCAAAAGGGATCGCTTTCCTCTACAGAATCCCTGTATCAGCCACCTAACTAAACAGGGTTGATTTCTACAATTAAGAGGCAAGAAAGTTTAATTTCACCATTCATGAAAATTTCAGGACCTGCTACCTCATCTGCCTGGGACACTGCCTTGGCTTTTTTTGTGATTAGCGTGGATCTGTCAATATGCACTCAAGCAATCTTGCTTGATGCCAAATAAATATTTCTTATTTATAACGGCGCCAATAGCGGCAACACATGGATTTGGCTTTTCGTTATATTTTGGTGGTGTTTACACCCCCTGCCACACGCCGGAAGGCGGCTTGCAGGGTACTTATGTAGATGTAGATGTATATCACGTTGTGCGCAAGCGCAAATTGTTGTGCTGGAGTAATTTTATATTTCATTACACTAAAGGCAGTGACACCTGTAGGAAGGAGCTTTTAAAACTATTTAAAAGACGTGAAAATCTTATTGGAAATTTTTCGTCAAACTAGAAGTTTTTCTCTGAAAACCAAATTAAATAAACAAAAATAAGCAAAACATTTTAATACGAACGTCTGATCACGAAAGTATTCGCTTGTGATAACGAAATTGCTTTCGTAAGCAGGGATAGTGCATAAGGATATTATACAACAAATATTTTAGGAAAATGTTATGACGAATAAATACTTGAATGATGAGATTGAGGAACGAAACTCGGCATATCCCGTAATACTAGTGTGTCACATAGCGGGATTTCTTAAAACGCGGCGAAATCGAGGAAAGTAATTCCGCAGTATGTGAGGGTTTGTGTGCTCAATAAAGTTTCATGAAAACTTTTGCTTCTCAGTCACAGAAGATTTCACATGAGCAACGAAACAGTGGCTCTTAACTAAAACTGTGGTTTAAAAACTCTTCATCACGTGGGATTTCTCAACCAATGTACATACTCTGTGGCCTAGATACATAGAACATTTTTAATTATTGAGTTTTGTGGGTATTTGTAATTAATTCCTTTCCTCTTGCAAAATCTTTTCCTGACCCAAATTAAGCTGCTGGACCGGTTTTGGAACCGACATATTTAAGTATGTACTACAGCGGATTTAAAGGTAACAAAGGCGACAGTCGTGCATTTTTATATGCTTGCTGAAGTGCCCGTTGGAGGGTAGGAAGATAAAACTTAATTGCGAAAAAGTAAGCTATTTGTAAAAAATGAGAGAAATTATTTTTCTACGAGGAAAGTTCTGCTATCTTCAGGGTTATGCGCGTGTATGGCGTGGTTGTGTCAAAGGTCGGACACGTGTCTATTATTTTTGAGCATATTTTACCCTAAAAGTCTCGCGTGAATCCGTTTCCCACAGAGGTGGTACTCGCCTTATTAGATTCGAAATAAAAGGTAATATCAATTTCATGATCTTGGTCAAGCTAACCATTCCGAAACAATGGCCATTTACCTTAGTTTAAAATATTACCTAGTAATCTTAATTCAAATATTATAGTATGGTATTTTACAATTGCTNTTCTCTTCTACACCTAAGGTCCACGTCTCACACCCGTATAACATCACACTCCAGACATAGGTTTTAAGGAGCCTCTTTCTTATTTGTAGACTGTTGACTCGGGACGTAAAGAGCTTAACTTTTTTATTAAAGGCGCATTTAGCTTGATTAATCCTGCTTCTGACTTCGTTCCTGCTTCGCCCATCTCTCATAAACCTACTTACCAGGTATACATAGGAATCTTGTTTGAAACACTTATTGCCAACCGCAATCTGCGCTTTCGCCTTTCCCTCCTTGTCAAATACCATTATCATCGTTTTGTTGGTATTAATTTTCATGTTGTACCTTATTCCCAAGATGTCATTCATCTTCTCTATCATGCTTTGGAGATATTCTTCCTTCTCCTATAGGAAGCCAATATCGTCTGCAAATCTTATCCTGTCTATTCTTATGTCTCTAGCCATGTATTCTCGCTCTTTTCTGGACTTCTTTCAGGGCCTCTTCCATATACATGTTAAATATCACTGGTGATAATGCGCATTCTTGTCTCACTCCCTTCTGGATTTTAGCTTCTAATTGTTGGTCCTCACCGTCCAGAATAGCTTTTTCATTCTTGTATAGATGCCATATGAGTCTCTGAGTCTCCGCTCTCTGTAATTGATTACAGCTTTCTTTAGCACTTCAAACATTTGGTCCCATTTAACATTGTCAAAGGTTTTCTCAATATCTATGAATGCAATGTATGTTTTCCTATTCCACTCCAATCTTTTTTCTACGATCAGTCTTCAAGCCAATATTGTCTCAAGGTAAATACCCCTATTTTTTCTAAACCCAAATTAATCCTAATATAGCATTGCTTTAGCTTTTCCTTCCATGCGGTGGAGGATAATATTTGTCATTATTTTTGCCGCGTGTGATACTAAACTTATCGTTCTGTATTGTTCACATCTTATTGCCCCTACTTTCTTAGGTATAGGTATTATGATATTGGCTTTAAAATCTGCAGGGAGTTTTCCCTGATCATAAATCAACCTGATGAGGTTGTAAAGCCTGTCCTTTGTCATTGCTCCTCCTGCCTTATACTATTTATCTATTGATCTATTGATTTATTTACTGATCAAATTCCCATTTATGTACGAGGGCGTTGTTTACTTTACAGGTTGAAGGAGCGTATAATAAACTATGGAGCTGAGAAGATGGTTTCTCAAGTTAAGCGTCTCATTGCGATAAATGAAGAAATGTTTACAAAATGTGTGGATGGCATCACAGGAAAAGACATTCAAGAGTATGTGCTAAAATCAAACGCATCTTCCGAGTGTCAGGATTTCGTTAAGAGTGAACTTCAATTTACTGCTGAATTGCAGGCAAATCAGAGAAATAAGGTTGAAGTAGTGAAGAAATTGCGGACTTTCCTTAGACAAGGATGAATACGAGTGATCGTAAATACTATTTATTAAGATTTTTCCAAACCCAAGAAAACCAGTATGCATTAATAAGATATCGATCTCAAGATACGCCATTATAGAAAAAACATCGGAAAGCTAAGCATAAATGGTTTAACAGGATGTGTTGAAATCATTGACGAAGTCCGAAGCACAAGGATCACTTGGAAGCCTTGGGGGTGACGAAACCTCCCGTTCAATCCCACCCACAGAGGGGCGAGGCCTCGGCTAGCATTCTGTGGGAATAGCGTACACCGCCGTGTAACGTACCTAATTCATTAAGCCCGGTTCATGCTAAAAGTGGTGGGCCGTTCTAAGCAAATCATCCACGCAAATCAAATAAGCAAATCCACGCTCGGTACCTAGGTGTGGCTATCCCAATAGTTCCAGTATTACAGTAGGGCCAAAAATACACTGAAAAAGCGACCTTCACGCGTTTCAACACAGGATCACCCTAGCCGAGCTGTTCCAAACACATTAGACCGGATGAAGACTGGATATGGAAAGGCCTTTCCTCGCAAGGTTCAGAAGGTGAAGTGAGAATTATTCCATTGAATTTAGTAGAAGCGAATCTTGTTCGAAACGAAACGTAGAGTGTGAATTAGGATTAAAGTGACCATATGTACCGGTATTGGTGCCTTTGCCCAGAACAATTTAAGCAACAACAAATTATAAATATTAACAAATTTAAGCAACAACACTAATTTTTATGATGATCTGATTTCCGCAGCGGAAGTTTGGACAAGATTCTCCGTAGGCATAAGAGAACAAAGGGAGTTCACCAAAGGGATTCACGCGACCTAACATAAATTCCTTTGGTAAACGACCCGCTTTTGCGTGGGCCATGCCATAGTCGGTCGTGCGCGAAATCTTGATCGGAGAAACATGTATGGAAAATGCCTATGCCTCAGGGGAGGCGACAATTGGCCCGGTTTGGGTCAGAAATCTGGTCACCCAACTAATTCAATGTGTTGTGTTATTTTTACTGCTCCATTTTCAGCTCAACAATTTTTCATGAAAGACTGAGAAAAACGGATGGACATAAAATATCTTAATATTATCATAATATCATACACTATATTATCATGAAATTGTTAATGTTTTCCCGATTTCCTTATCAGTTCTTGGTACATTCCTTTTTGTACCATTCATGTTGTACAATTACCTACNTCAAATTAAATTTAAATTTATGAATTAACCTCTTCAATACCATCAGTTTCAATTCAAGGTCGCATCTAAAAGTTTACATCTCATTCCAGCATTCAAGTTTTCCGCATATAACTATTGATAAGCAATTTTGTTTGATGGCACAATCTCCACAGTAGATTTATCATTTGACGGCAAGATACCGAGCACTTCACACTTTATCTATAAGAAGCTGTTAGAAAATTTTTAGGATAACATCATAATTTGCTATGATAAATCTGTCGATGTAGATATTCATCACTGATATTTGTGAAGTATATATGAATTTGGTGCAGAGAATATTCATTGGCGATCTAAAATTATTGAGAAGCTCATATTATATACATTAATTCTAACTCGTGTATTCTCCCATAAGAATACACAAGGGATATAGGTCCATATAGAATTAACGGTAGACAGACTTTATGAACAGAAGGAAAAATCCCAGCATATCCAAAGCACGGCATACAAATCGCAGGAACTATACGGTCATGTAGGAGTATTTGTCAAACAACCAGATTTAACAAAGGAATTTTATATGTTGGTTTGTCGCGATCAAGATGACGAAGAAACATAATGGTAAGGAAAGGAAAGATTTTTGGGAGACAGATTGTTAATGCAAACGAAAGCTATGTTAAAAATGTTCATTTATATTGAATGAGTGATTAAAATTCGCTCTTGATTTGTATTTATAGAATAATTAGGGTATGAATAAGTTGAGTATTCAGTTACATTAGACTTACAATTCAATGTACGTTGAAGTCCATCGTGCTTGACGGGGGCGTTCACGATACCAGATATTTGTTGCCGTAATGAATGTATTACCCTACAGGAATAGGCTTGGAAGTTAAAAGGATTAATGAGAAGAAGATGATAGTACTTTTTTCTGATTAATCTTATGGATAAAAGAAGAAAAATACAATTTTTTTATGAATGCCGATTTCATAGTAATAACTGTCAATATATTCCTTCGTCATGGCCAAATTCAACTTGCACCAATCGAACCATCTACCAGTCACAAATATATTAGGGTTTAGGGTGACCAGATGTATAAATCAACAGTTATATTTTTAAAATAAATTATGTTCCGTAATGCTTGACGGCAGAATTTACTTGCGCATACATAAATTCATCAACTTCCACATCGGACATTGTCAATTCGGCATCGGTTAATTGCCTCTCCAAATATTTTTCTATTTACCCTATTGTGATCTTCTCGTTGCCATGTTGTCCCTAGGCACACTTTATACTTGATGCTTACTTGATACTTGTTGGCGTGAGACATACACCTTCAAAGAAACTATAAGCTGTCCTTATCACGAAACTTAATGAGCTTCATCTCGAATTTCATCAAACTCGTAAATGACGCTATACTATCCCAAATGATGACTTATAATATAAAATAGAGTGATCTCGGTTAGATACTGGATGGCGGGAATGGATATTTTAAAGACTGAAACTACGAATATTTTAAAGACTGAAACTCGTACTGGAATAGCTGGTATAATCACTAGACGTGACTGCTTGCTCTTTCAACATCTGGAGCTAAATACATTTTTTAAAGCAAAAGGCACAACGATAACACTCTTGCAAAGTGAACAGACATGCAAACTCTAGACTGAAAGCTTGAGTAAAAATTTGATCTTGAAATGCAGCGATGTGTAAAACCACCGAAAGAGTTCGGCTGCGACTGAATTTAAACCAGATTGAAAATCATTTCCCCAATTCTAATCAGACTTTTTATTGTTTTTCCCACAGAAAATCTTCAGGATATGGACAAAATGGGGAGCAAAAAGCTTGCATTTGGAGTGATATCCTTAATAACCTGCTGTTACATAACTTGGGTATGGCTGAATTGTAATCCAGGATCGGTTAAAGAAATTCATCAGTCTATGAGGTACTTTTTCTATTATATATTTCTACACGACGATTAACTAAACCCCATTGAAATAATTTAGATCAATTTGAAAGATCACCTCAAGTTGACTTCAGCTACTGTTCAGAGAATCGAGATACCTAGCCATTATTGAAGTAAACATATATACATTTATTTGTTGCAGATGCTTATTGTGGGTTAAATTAAACATTTGATGGTATTTCAGGTACTCCGCGAACTGCAACAAGAAAATGTCCATCTTTTTTCTGAAAACTCACAAATGTGGCAGTAGCACGATTCAAAACATATTCATGCGGTTTGGAAAGAGGTACAATCTCAATTTCGTGCTGCCCGATGTAGGCAATTACGTTGGGAATCCGGATAAATTTTCAAGGGACCTCATAGGAGAGAGTCTCGCCCTTGGAAATGACGAGAAGTACGACATATTCACGCATCACACTCGTTACCATCACAGGACAGTGAAGGAAGTGATGAAAGAAGGTGCACCTTTCGTTACCATA
>KZ308905.1:910824-936648 GCA_000376725.2 Ladona fulva | reverse complement strand
AGGTTTCATACACATATGCAGTATGTCGTTAGTAGCTAACATAATTCGGGTTAAAAGTGTTCCACAGAAAGAGTGATTACTTACTTTTACTTGAGACAGCAGCTTATGTACTGAGGGTAAATAATTATAGCACAAATAATCAAATTACGTTAACGACCATCCACACCGGAAAAATGACTCCAACTCTCTGGCCGTCTAGTTACGTGCCCTAGATGGTGTCACCACTTAGTACTACCAACTCAAATGCTTGATATACTTGTAGGACTGGAAATACAAATGCGGTCCAATTTAGGGAACGGTCCAATTTCGGCAACCTTCCCCTACATATACGTGGTCTGTTAAAAAATTCCGGGACTTATTTTTGAAATTTATTGTCAACATTTACTTAAGTTCAATAAATACACCGTTCTTCGTAACTTCCACAAAATATTTTTATTGTACGACCGGTGAAGAATACATATTCGAAAAATCTCCGGTAAAGCAACTAAAAAGCTCGGTTTGATAGGCAGCTTGCAGGGTATTTATGTATATGTGGATTATTAATATCTTTCACGGTAAGGGTGCTCTAGGTTCAGAACTTTAGCTTACATATTTGTTCAATAATTACACCGTTCTTCGTAACTTCCATAAATTATTTTATTGTACGACCGGTTTCAGCCTAAGCTCGGCCATCCTCAGGTAAATTTTACAGGAAATAAGCCATTTTTATATATGTCCATGGTTTTAAGCTGTATGGGAGGGGCTAAAAAACCATAGACATATATAAAAATGGCTTATTTTCTGTAAAATGTAGCTGGGGAAGGCCGAGTTTAGGCCAAAACCGTTCGTACAATAAAATAATTTGTGGAAGTTACGAAGAACGGTGTAATTATTGAGCTTTATCATGACCTTCCAAGACATCAGGCCAACTCATATTGATTATATTACATTATATTATATTACATTATAAAATTTATGGCCATTTCGTTCTAGGAAAAGCCGTTTCAGCAGATCTGACTTTATGTATGTATGTGTAAGAATAAATGTGTATGAAATAAATCATACAGAAGATGCATTCAATCTGCAATAATGAATTGATGAGTTTGAGAATTGAGACATCTCACCCGAAGTAGGACAGTATCATTCCTCCAAGAACTGGCAACATCATAATCCTCGTCAATTTTCATTTCACTTATTGAGTGCGTCTCTCCGGAATACAAGATATCGCATCCAACGGCAGCAGTGATGGAGGAAGGTGGATGATTCCTGCAGTAGATTGGTAATTTCTTATGCAAATGAAATAGATCGTGTAAGACAACGTTATACGCCGTTATTTTTCCATATTGTTCGAGATACTAGGCGAGGCCAGTATAACAATAATAGTGCTTTAAATGAAATATTGTAGGATTATATTTTTAGATGGAAAAAATCCCAAGAAAAGAAATGTTAGAATCACAAAGCGAGGCAAAAGAGAGAAATACATTGATTTCATTGGAATCACCCGAGAGATTTAACTATATTTTAACGATTTATAGGAAGAAAATCCTATGACAATTCAAGTAAGTGTATTTATAGCTGCACAAAGTCACTTAAAGAATAATTTGCGTATAGTGGCAAACGCATAAGGAACTCGCGCATTGGACGAATGATAGTTAGTAACCGCTATCTAAAAGGACCTCAGGAACTGCGTGTAGCTATCACATATCATTCTTAAGGTATGCCCAAGTCCCTTTTTATCACTTTTTAAAACACCACTTTCTTCTCTTACCGGGGTGCCGTAAATATCCGCGGGATCTAAAACCAAGTATTTTGAGGCAGCGAATAGTAAATTACATGACGGAAGGTAAACTTTCCATTTAATCGAAAAGATTGCGTAATCATACTACCAATACCATTGCAAAATACAATAGCTACTGAAAACTCACTCTACGCATTGGGCTGCTGTTAGATTCCAGTATTCATTCAGTATCACACCACCGCATACACGAAGTGTATCGTACCGAATGGACACCTGGGGGGATATTCTATAACTCCGTACCGAAACGAAAGTCGGCCATTCCTCGGTAACTTCTCGGTGTGACGTCAAAAATGAGCGGAGAACATATCGGTGAGATTCTGTATTCTTCGATTCGGTACGACGGCCATTTTAATTCGGCCACTTCTACCGAGACGAAATAGCTCTCGGTACCTCAGTGATTTCTTCGGTTAGCCCTCGTAACACCGCAGCAATCGAATACTTATTTCCATTTACGTTGGAAATATGTCAATTTAATGCTCATAATTAGTAAATAACTTTTCTGCAAGTAGGTGTGGATCATATACTGCCTGTACTTCTACAATTAATTGTAATTATTACCTTTATAAAAGTATAAAAGTCCTACGAAGTCGTAATTTTGCTGCAGAAAGTATGAAACTATTGAATTGTATTTTGTTTCACTATTTATAGTAGTCTCTTGGTACTTACTAAATGATTAGATTAAACTAAAATGATTTTATAAGCAATCAATGTTGGTGTTTTCTCGATTTGGTAGCGCATTGTTTGACATGATATGTCCCCATTCATGAGTTGACCAGTAAATTATTACAATAACTTAAAGGTACGCAGTATGTAACAATTGTTACATTTTTTTTACATTTACTTTTTGCCACATTTAAATGTGGCAATAAAAACTGTTGTGCTCTTAGACAGAAAAACATCTCATCCATTCTTTTCCAATTATATTTTATCACACGTTTATTATTTAAATGACATACTTCTTTGTCATAATATTTGTGCATAAATATTCTCAAAATAACTTCCGTGATATGATAAACTTCTTATAGAGGTGCTACCGTTCGTGTTTTTCGCAATATTGAAATAGTGCACTTTTGCCATCAAATATATAAGAGCATACACGCTGACAAATACAATTGCAATCATTTTCCCATAATACCTTGTTTACCACTATTTCCAATACGCAACAACAAATATGCCGCTAACCTAAGATACCGATATACTAAACTCGATGTTTTCTGCTAGTGGTGAAAGGCGATTTCCAATCCTCACATGTTTCTTCGCTCACCGTTGGTGGAGATGTAGCACGTGACCTCTAACTTCGGATATCTTCGGAAATTTTCTCCTTCCACCAGCTGGGCAGCGCTCCTACCGAAATCATTACCGAGAAGCGTACTGAATACCGTGATAAGTCTCTCTCGGTAAATTCTCTCGGTACGCCCTTGTTTCGGTAAGGAATACGTCATCAATTTCGGACCGATATCGAAAAGTTGCAGAATATCCCCCCTGGAATGAAGAAAAACTTTTTTTCAACCAATTGTTATTTAATTGGTTGAATGTTCTCTTAAAATTCATGATACTTACGATTTATGTGTTATCATGCCATATTTTACGTTCTAAGTGCGATTAATAGGAGCTGCAACTGCTGGAAAGAAAAATTCAAGGCCAGTAGACCTAAGTTTGTCGGATACATAATCACAATTCTTTTACCATCAGAAATTATACATGAGTATCAGATGTTGGTTAGTCTACATATATATTCATAAATATGGGCCAGTATAATCCAATCAGCCGGCACTGGCTTGCACTATAGCCTGTGAAAGCAAGAAAAAGAAAAAAACTAGGATAAATTTGTATGCAGTATCTCCAGGTTTTCAGGATTATCAGAATTATATGATAAACACTTCTTCTAGTAACGTTTCTAGTAGCGATAAGGTATATATGAGAAATAATTAGAACACATCAAAGGTAATGTATTTTCGAATTTAAAGAGGATTCTTTCGTACTCATTTGAGGACCGATTTTCTTCTAATATTCAGTACGAATTTATAAATAATTAGTAATATCATTTAANTTTCGAATTTAAAGAGGATTCTTTCGTACTCATTTGAGGACCGATTTTCTTCTAATATTCAGTACGAATTTATAAATAATTAGTAATATCATTTAAAAAGTAGTTTATTTACAGTAAATAATGACAAAATTTCTCACCGTCGATTGGTAATAGCGATCTGGAACAACATCTCCACCTATCAAGTATGGTTTTACTGGTACATATCCTCCTTTCCTTTCACATCTTCCAAATATCACCACCTGAAAGTAATTCTTTCTTAAAGCATAAAATATTATCGTAATCTTCATTTAAAGAATTATGCAAATTTTCTGACCCAGAGATAGTTTTCTAAAAATTTAAGGTTCAACTTTGATGTTGTGAAGACTTCTTGATTATAAAAACTTCTTAAAAGGACAACGGAAACTGCCATCAACATGTACGTTCATACGTAGCATTAGGAAGACTTGATTTTGCTTATGAAAGAACCACTTCAGCATAAATAATCTTCTATACTCGGCGGAAATTGAGTTAACATGATATACGCATACAAGGAAAAAGGTTTAGATGACTTTGCACGATAAGACGTACACCTAGGAAAATTCCGAAGGAGAAACGGACATGAAAAAAGTCTGATGGGACCGGGATTTGTACCCGGTCTCCCAATTGCCGGTTGGTTGCTCTATCCATTGAGATATCCCACCAGAACATTTCTCTATGCCGTTTCTCGTCAGACTTTTTTCATGTTCGTTTCTCCTTGATATGCACAAGTAAATTCCTGTAATGGTAATAATATGTATTAACTAAGTTATCTTATAATACATATTGACCCCGTGGAAGCTTATGGTTCTCGTGCAGCGTACAATTTCTGCTTTGGAAGAGTTTTCTTTCTTAAATGGGTACCCGGCGGGGATTTGATAATTTATTAGTTCGAATTCCCCGTTTATTTTAATCTCAATTTTTACTGTCTGTTCATCCCTAAAATTCTTTCTCCAAAGAACTGCGCAGCTCAGTACCGTAATAACTTGCGGTTGTCATAGTTTTTCTTAGATAGACACTCCCTATCCAGAATTTTCCCGCTGCATTTGTGTATCAAGCTTATTCGTTTCTAATAAGATGCAATGGTAATAATGGTGATAAAACAGTAATAGCAACAGTGTAATGGTAGAGTGTTCAAAACGGAAATTTTGATGATTGCTGAGAACAGAGACGGGATAGCAGGAAAGCGTGACTTAAGTATTAAAATGCGCTGTAAATAGGAAAGATTGCGCTCATAATTTGACTTATAATTTCGACCTTAGGCTTCGGAGGTGGGCTTGAGAGAGGCTCATACGAGGCAAAAATCACCTAATAAAGTTCATTATATCAGAAGTAATAACCTATTATAAAAATCATCGTCGTATATGTCCTTAAATATCATTTTCGAAGTGTAGGTCTATCTATCTCACCATTTTATTTTAAAACTTTACGATACATGAACTTTAGGTGCAGTATGTTTCTATTCGTGGCCGGACAACTGAGCGCGCGACAACTGAGCGCGCGACAATTGAGCGCGTGACAACTGAGCGCCTGCGGCAACTGAGCGCATCTCGCAACTAAACTTAACCTAAAAACTATGTTATAATAATTTTGACAATCTGACAATTAGCATAATAATTGGAATACTGTTATGGTGAGTTATCTCTTTGTTTAACCACGGATAACGGCAGTATTTCGTTTAAATGTCGTCGACAGTATTTATGTCAACTCTTCGATGTATGTGACATAAATTCTTTTTACATCTTTTACATCTTCTTAAAGACCCTTAAATCACATCATATACAATTTTAACATTCTACATTGTATATTAACGTTATTTATGTTAAACAATCTGTGCATTAACAAAGATCTAGACCAATACAGCACTGCGACAATTGAGCGCGTCTCACTACTTCACTTACAAATTCAAAGAAAATGCTGCCGACGAAATTTAATAGATTATTAAAAAATACTGTTATGGTAACATCTCTCAATCAAAGAATCGTATAACTATAACAATATTTAACAATAAGATTGTCAGAAATTAATATAATATAGTTTTACGTTAAGTGAAGTAGTGAGACGTTAAACGAAGGATGTCTTCCATGAGGGCCCTGGGTTTGAGGCCAGACCGTAACTTATATCCCTAAAAAGAAATACATTGTAGGTTCCTTTTAATTTCTTCATACCTTTCCCAAAAGGAAATCTTGTTACTTTATTGGCCAAAAAATCAGCTAGTCATTCATACCTGTAGCTTTTGCTCTAGATCTTTATTGTCTGCTATACATTTACAAATATAAGGCTATATTAATACTTTAAGGCCTTTTTGAGGTACAACTGCTGCTCATCAAATCCTATTTAAGGGATAATTCATTATTCTTTTCTTGAAGTCTATTCAACTACCAAGTTTTGTCAAAGTCGCGTTAATTCAGAATATACTCTCCTTAGAATTGGTAAAGCTCTAAATTGGCCTTTTCTTTTATTATTAGAGGGGTCTTTTTTACGAAATCAAACAAAATTACAAAGTTTAGATGTAAAAGAAGGGTAATGTTACCTTGAGAGATGTCAAAAATGGCAGCGGAAACTAAGAAAGTCTTTAGCAGCATCTCTGATGACCTCTCGCAAATCTGCATGAAAGGGGAATTCCCGCAAGTTTTATAGGGAAAGATTTGAGAGGAATGAGGGACTTTCAACTAAGAAATGGTGACAACCCATTACATTCTCTTATCTCACTGGTAATTATTCTAGAGTTTTTAACTAGCCGAAAGGTTTGGTTACATTGGAATCAAGAGCCTAAATACACACGATTTATATAATATTATTATTATAAATAGGGTAAACTGGGGAGATATGCCACACTTGTCATGTTTCCAGCGTTCGCAGGGGTACTGCATCCCTAGATACCCCTGTCACGTCAGTCATGTTGATAAGTGCACATGGTGAAATTTTTGGACATCCATCTTAAGAATTATTGGTTTTATAATTGATAAGAGGTAAGATGGGCTTCTTTTTGCCCTGCGATGTATTCCAGAGCGTTAGTATTTGATTATATTTTCCTTAAAATGACTGAAGGTAACTATAGAGATCGTAAGGATGGATGTTTAAGATATAAATTAAAAGTGAATATACTAATATTACAATTATTAATGAAAATGAAAGCAGGAACTATCGGACGATAAACATGTATCCACAATAAATATTTATTCGTAAATCTTAAATAATACACTTTATTATCAAATCACATATTATATATTTTAAACTTCAAAATTTATCCAGTCGACGTATTCGGATACTCGTGTATACACTGTTGGAAACCCGTAGTATCCGCATGGCCTTCCCCAGGAGACGATACCCATCACTTTATTGTTTATGATCAAAGGTCCACCCATATCTCCCTGAAATATTAGAGAGAAAGGTAATGTTTATAATTTTAATAAATTGGTCCAAAATATGAAAGAAACTTTGGAAAAATATTTGATGAATGGGTTTGAAATTCGGTCATTTACGGATCGTGCAAATCATTTAAATATTTACCATTAAGTTTATTGTTAATATTTATGATGGCTGTTTTCGATGAGTGACAGTTCAGCAGAGGAAAATTGTGTTTTTCCTCCTATCCAGTGTTACCACATTCTCATAGCAAGAAACCGAGATATACGAGCATTAAATGCTGAAGAGTTTGAAACAAGAAAGTTGTCAAAAAGCTTAGTCTGAGTTAATTTCGCATTCTTCCAAGACACTCGCAACTATATGCAGCCTCACAAATTCGCGAAACTTTACGTCTGAATGTATTTTCTCCTGGAAAATCCCATTATATCCCTTCTGGGAGTTACTTCTTAAAACCAGAGAAATTGAAAAATGTACCTGGACCATAGGTAAAAGTAGGGACAGTCTTAGTTAAAACAAGATGTATCGCACCCATTTTTCAATAAAAGCTTTTCTAAAATTCAAAGCCTCAGTAAATTTGAATACAATTACTTGAAAATAATGTTTGTTTTCTTACCACAAAATTGGCTCATCACAGATTTGGATGGTACAAAATCATGCAAATGTATACCGATGAAGGAATTCCAAGTAGCTCCCCTCTAAGGGGTGAAAAAAACTGTTCGGGCTGTTCCTGATCGATGTTTTATCAGATTTACTGTAGAATTTGCACTTTCATTTAAGGTTGATGTATAATTGGTCCATAAAATAGAAAAAGGCGACTTACATCACAGGTACCCTTTCCACTATCACCACCGGCGCAGAATTGCTGATTGTAGACATGCAGATTAAATGGGTTATAGACCTTATTACAATCCGAACTATCAGCAACGGTCACATTGAGGCCTCGCAGATCCCTTGAAGGTTCTCCTCCAGCCTAACAATATGAAACACTGATTACTCAGATGCGAAGTTAGCGTAAATACTTATTACTTAATTACGTTAACTATCTAATATATTCTTGAGGGTACAGTACATATCAATTATTATTTAATTTATCAGTTATGAGTTTATTCATTTTCATTTCAGCGTTCTCCTAATACATATGCACGTACATCACCATATACACATTTACCATATGGTGATATTAAATATTTAAGTGTTTAAAATATTAAAATATATCAACCACTTCAGCAAGTTATGAAGTTTCTTTTAATTTTCCACTTCGACTAGAAAATGTATCACAGAAAATTCATTAGAAAATAATTCTTTTTTTAGAGCGCGTCTCACTACTTCACTTACAAATTCAAAGAAAATGCTGCCGACGAAATTTAATAGATTATTAAAAAATACTGTTATGGTAACATCTCTCAATCAAAGAATCGTATAACTATAACAATATTTAACAANCTTCGACTAGAAAATGTATCACAGAAAATTCATTAGAAAATAATTCTTTTTTTAATTCCTCTCCTCTATATCAGACCTCGAGATTCTTGACAATGTACATCCTAAAGAACTTTAATCAGGTTAATGTTAATTGAATCTTTGAAGTCTCATTTGAAGAATCATTGAAAGCGTTAATTAAATCTTTCGCTGACCAAAACTTACAAGTCTTTTCTTCCTGAGCTCTCGCGAGTCGCTCTCGCAATTCGAGTTATGAGCTACTCTCTGAGAGTTCCAATAGCACGTGTCGACTAGCGAGCAGCATCAAACTCTCAAGCTCTCCGGTAGTAGCTAGCCACTTCCAGCGAGTTACTCTCAGATGTGTGTCAACCGGCAAGTCACGGCTAGCAAGAGACTCTGCTGTATTTACTATCAAGTGGAAACGCACCTTAAGACAGGCCAAACACTTTTCATGTCATCAGCATAGAGAACGAAAAAGGCTAACGACTTGCTTGTTAATATTTGAATACGCGAATTCGCTGCTTAGATTACGAAATGTACATATTTTAAGTGAAATCATAGTTTCGCGTCTATAGTCATAGAAATCGCATTTCCCTCATTCGACCAAGTCTAGAATACTTTTAAGTTATTTGGAATACACATGAAGTAGATGTAGTGACTGATATGGAGATGGGACAATGAAGATCGTCCCTGAACCGCTGAGAGAATCTTCCGCAGACACTCAAATTGGCAATTGCCCTTTCATCTTCACCCTTTCTCACATATCTAATTCTATATTATCCCTTTGCTTTCCTCTCTTCGTTTACCTAACTCATATGAAAGAGAAGGACACAGAGACTGATCGAATATTTCTCCAACAGAGGACATTTTATTCTTTGTCGTCCTCCGTAAACTTACGACGACCTGTTTTCCTACTGCTAACCTAAATATCAATAATAATATAAAAGCAAATAAATATAGGAAAGCGTCAACAGAGCAGAAAATGGAGCTTTAAAAGAATTGTTCTCGAGATTAATATGCCTAAAATTGCGAGAGTTAACTTGGAAATATTGGGCGTATTACAGATGTGACAGTGAATATAACGCATTCTAAAACACAATTTCGAAGGTTTAGAGGAAAATGGAGAAGCGAGGATTAGGAATAAAATAGTTGGCTATACAAAGTATGACGGAGAAAATGGATGGACGAAGAAATTAAATAGTTGGCTATACAAAGTATGACGGAGAAAATGGATGGACCAAGAAAATGGAAACGCGATGCTTTCGAAGATGGGAAAAGACTGTACCAAAACACTGTAAGAAAAAAGTAACAAAATTGCTTTTTGAAAACAAAAGAGAGGTGTTGGAGATTCATTCTGCATAGACTTTGAAGGTTAAGGAAGAGATAGAGTTAGGGAGTGAAGTTTTTAGATGATATGTTTAGTTTTGTCCTGTAACGTAAAGGATTTGTTTTAGCAAGAATTGTCGACGAGATTTGGAGCTCAAGGCAAGTTCTCGTACTCTCCAAAAGGATGCTCCGCATAATTGTAGTTCAGTGTTCAAAGCTGCTGCCTGAAAAACGAAAGACCTGATTCCTAGTACTAAGAACGTCGATATTTTTCACTTCCATTAATTCGTCTGGATGGGAGTTGTAGTGCGATAAATATTTAGTCATTACGCACCTCTTGGGAGCCCCATCCAATCACAACTCCTTGGGTTCCGAAATCGACGATTTCTCCTTGGACTGGGAGTTTGGCTGGTTGAACTTCCGAAGTGAATTGTATTGGTTCTTCAACCTGCGGAAACAGTCAGCTGTGAGCGAAGTAGAAATGACTTACTGTTATTGTTTTACTTTTGCTAGATATCATTAGATATTAGTAGTTATCGTTTAGGGATATGATAAGAGAGATGGATTGAATATGAATAATTTAATTACATAATGTATCTAAGAAATTGACTGTAATGCGTCATATTTTCGGAATAAATTTTACAAATTCTAATGCTATGCCTCTAAAATTTTAGAGATATCAAATTAAAATATAAAAATCTGTATGTGTGGCGGTAGAACCTAGAGAAAATTTCTAATACATGTAATTGTAGTTAATCTATGTGAAAGATTTTTCATAAAGTTGTAACGCAATTTCGATATACCGAAACTGTCTAATTTTATGTGATAACAATTGTGCTAAATGTTTGAGAGAATTTGAAGCAGTTCGTTTTTGTATTTTATCAATTTTAGAAATTTTAATTGACGCAAATGATGAAAAGATATTGTTTTGGGAAATTTGGTGTAAGAGCTCTTATTTTTAGAAATTCAACTATAAGCGTGTATACTTTAGAATAACTACTACCTATATCATTGAGAAAATGTACATAAGTGATTCTAACAGGCAGTTACATTTATGACTAGAAAACTAGATTCATCAACCTCCCTCATAAATTATATATTTTCTTTCTATCACATACTTAAAATGTTGCACATAATTTAAGTGTGACGTTTGAGCATCTCGTACTAAAGTTGTCGCTATGGAAGCAACGTCACTGATTATGTCATGTGAACAAAGCTGCTGTTTTTCTTATTGCGCACTAAATATATGTAATTCCAGGCGCATTCCAACTCCTATTATCTACAAAGTAAGGCAATAAAATTATGATCGACAACTCACCCGAAGCAAGGCAATATCGTTCCTCCAAGAATCGGCAGGGTCGTAATAATAGTTTGCCATCGCACCATCTACAGTGTGATTCACTCCGTTGGACAAATTATTAGATCCAACAACAACAGTTATGAAATTAAGAAGTCTATTCCTGCGAAAGATAAATTTTAATAATAAATGAAAATAATCAAATAATGACTAACTTGCAGAGTTAGAAGATAAGATTTAATGGAGAAAAATATGTTATTTGCATAAAAATGGCAGAAAATATTTCCCTAGTTGTAAATTTTCTCTAATAAAATTGTTATGGACGCGTATTGCGCGGTTGGCTAACCTGGATAAATAGATGTTAATTTTGCATAACTTAATGCGTAGTTGTGTGAAGTGTATGAAAAAATCTGTTATTTCCGAGCAAGGCCCATACCCTGAAAGTCTCGAGCAAATCCGTTTCCCATAGCCGTGGTATATGTTAATATTTTCCATGCTCCGTATCCAGATGTTAACCTTGTAGCAGAGGGGTTATTAAAATCTTATCTTGGTTTCCATCCTTTCTTATTTGTCTAGAAATTTTTATATTTGTTTCATCTCGTTATTTCTTTGTTTTTTTTCTGTAACTTGTTCTGACATTAATCAAAAGTTAAATTAGAACCTAGATATTTAAAATATTTTGTTAGCATAAACATTGTATTATTTAATATGTTCAGATCTAACTGGTTATATTAGGTTTTACCCACCGATCTAGAAAAATGTCATTAGAGGCATATTTGAACTAGCTTGTAAATTACTCTTTAGGGATCATTTTTGTCGCTATGAGCATCATATCGCCAGCATGAAAAAAAAATGGATACAACCTGAGCCGCGGATAGTCTTCCTGCCGCCCGGGTGCAAACATACTTTGCCACCCTTAGTAATTAAATACCAAAAACGATATATTTCTTATATTGCAGGTAAAAATTATTTTGTAAGACTTTGAAAAACCAGCGTTTCATGACTTCGTTCCCCAGCTTACAACGGTCACAAAACATCAGTAACAATTAATTGTGCATATTCCATATGTTGTCATCATGAATTAGTTATTCACATTATTTTCGAGTGTCATTATCATCGCAATGCGAATAACTTAAAATGACATGATTAGTATGAAATCTATGTTTCGCAACTAAATATGAAAGTATCTTTTAAAAATTGTATTGCAACAAAAGTAATCACGCATTAAGGGAATGAAGCTAATTAAAAATACAGAACAATATTTAACATATTCAAATTATATTTTTTTATTTAAATTTAGAATTCGAGATCTCAACTGCGAATTATAGTAAAATGTCATCAGAAGCAAGTCCATCACAAAATGCATTCTCTGTGCTGATGAGCCATATTGATTAGCATGTCCTTGCTCATCGATTACCACAAACGTTTCTTGAACAGTTTGAATTTTCAGAGTGATCATTTTCCAGCAGCTAAAGTCGCAAGAAGTATCAGTAAAATCTCTAATAAAGACATGTATGTTCCATAACCTAAGGAGGATTTATTCTTGGTACCAGGAAATCTTTTATTGATTACAATTCTTCGATGATTAAATTCGCCACACAAATATTCTTTTCTCGTTTGCATTATCCGTAATTCTTTCCTTTAAGTTTTTGCGCATCTTTAATTTCACTTCAAAATATTCCCTAGGAGAGTAATGTGTATCATACAGAAACCAACAAATAATATATTTGTAACTAGTAAACGCCCCCATCAAGCATGACGGGACTTAATTTAGTTTAAAAATATATCTATTGTCGTATATACCTGGTTTTCCTAAGCCAGAGACATTCCGTCGTAAGATCATAATAACTCAATATATTTCTTACCATTATTTATAATACTTATTCTACTGTTTTAAAGTAATGAAAGCCTACTTTACGTAAATTTATTATAAAAATTATAAGAACTGATTATCCCCACGCACTTACATGGGATAGTTCATTACATCAACATTCAACAATAGCCTTAGTCGTCAAAGGTATGGGTTGTTTATTTTCCAAAAAAATTACGAATTTTCCGTCTATTTTATCAAATTTCTCGCAATTTCGAATTTATATGAATGATTCACGACTAAAATAAGATTCTATGATTATTTTCCTTTCTTGTGACACTTGTCTCAATTTCGTAGGACCATTGTTTCTAATTTAATTTTGTAAAAGAAACGACCTCTGCAAGTCATGAAAACGTAATTTACGTACATCTCTTATGGAAACGAATTTCGTGTTCCTGGGTTCGAACCCGGGCCTTTGCAGAGATGAAAATAGTTTTCCTGGGGGCTTCAGCGTCGTAGAAACACAATGCAGTTTGTTTCAGATCTCTAAGTCAAGCCGTTTCTGAGATAAATAGGGGGACGGACAGACGGGCAGACGGACAAACGTACAGACGGACAGACGGACGGATAGACATTTGCTTTATATATCTATATGATAATAGTAATAGTTGACTACGGTTGTTGCCGCTCTTTAGATACCACTGCTCGATTGTAATGCACCCCTTGCACCCAAAGGACGGGTCTGGATACAACAGCTATACCACGCGTGCCTCAAATAGCAACCAAGAGATCAACTCGTCCTTATATAGTTCACTAAAATTACTAATCTTGAAAGTAAATAACCGATGAAAATCGTTCTGTCAATTAATATGGAATTTTAGTCGTTAAAGTCATATTATGCTATCACTGAAAAGATAAATTGGAGAACGTCATCACCGGATGCTATATATTTGCATTCAGGTAATTTTATTCATTTTTTTATTTTGCAAGTTCTTCAATTGAAGTTTGCCCACCTCTGAAAACAGCATAAGATTAGTTAAATTTTGTTCCATGTCTTTCATCCTATTTTTTAATTATGATAGCTTTCTAATGACTTACTCTAGGCATTGGGCAGCTGTTAGAATCCACTTTTCCGTTAATATCACACCACCACAAACGAGTTGACCTTTGTGCCAAATGGACACCTGTAATTAATCAACATTTAGATAAACAGGATTTGTTTAATTTGCGGCATTTATCTCTCTCCTGATAAATCTATGAGTATTTACGAAATATTAATAAAATTTAATGATATATTTTGCAATCTTCGTACGAAGAAAAGGAGAAGTTACAAGAAAAAAATTAATTTCCTTGCAAGTATATCTGCTTTCCAGGGTACGTTATGGTAATATTACCATTTATTATACAATATATTTAGATTGGAGCACCAATATTTGGAAAAGATATTGATTCACTTTTTTACGGGTCTTTTACTCCCGACTTTTCAATTTGTAAATTTAGAATTTTATAATATTAGAATTTTAGAATTTAGAATTTTACCCAGCTAGCCACCGATTGACGTATGGCAGGGGGTTTATCAACACTAAATATTCATACCTAATCTATCCCGTTAGCCCCTCTAATACTCCGAGGAAGAAACGACCAGAAGTAGCTATCTGTTCTAGCGATTATCTCCTTAGTGAACTCCACCCGAGGGATTTTATCATAGCCGTAACGCTGCTATCGAATTTGAAATCTCTACTAATAAAACTTGCTGCTCTACGTTCAACCATATCTAAATCTTAGACTAGACCTACTTCATCTGGATCCCTAACTGCACTGCTGTATTCGAGATTGGGTCTAACCAAAGAAAAATAAGCAATTTCTTGAATTCTCGATTAACATCCTCTGAGAGTTCTACTTGTTAATCTTTGAATTTTATTAGCCTTTCCTTTAAGATCACGAATATGTTCTTTGAATGATAAACTACTGCTAATTGTAACTCCTAGATATTTATTATGACTCACGAACTCTAAGGGATATTCTGATATTTCATATTGCAAGCTGTTAGCATTCATGGAACGCGTGAAAATCATAGCAACGCATTTCTTTACATTCAAATCAAGCTGCCAGTCCACGCACCACTTTGAGATAACGTTTAGGTCGTTCTAAAGGATTATGCTATCTTCGTCGGACGTAATTGCTCTTTATGTGAGGGTATCAACGGCAAATAATCTAACCCTGCTCCTTACATTATCTACTATGTCATTGATGTAGATAAGAAATAAAATCGGCCCTAGAACACTACCCTGCGGAACTCCTGGTGTAATGTGTACTCGCTGAGATCTATTTTCGAGAAAGGATTTGATCCATCCGACTACTTTTTTGTCAATCGCGTAGGCATTTTGATTTTGAATTATCTTTACTTGAGGTACGGTTTCGAAGGCTTTCCGGTAGTCTAGAAATACTGCATCCGTTCTATTACCCTTATCTGCTGCTTTAGCTATGTCATTTATTAAAAGGGTTAACTGAGTCTAGCATGACCTACCTTTGCGGAACCTGTGCTGGTTCTGAATAATTGCTCTATTCACAGACAGAAAGCGCATTACTGAACTCGCAATGATATGCTCCATTATTTTAAGGAAGATCGAGGTGAGAGCTATAGGCCTATAATCATCGGGTTGTAAGTTGCGTCCTTTCTTAGAACGCTTTCTTTCTTAGTTGCGTCTTTCTTACTGGAGTGACGTGCGCTGTTTTCCATGATATGGAAACAATAAACTCATCCAACGATTTCCGGTAGAAGACGAGGAGAAGGGGAGCAATCTCATAAGCTAAAGTTTTTATGACTACTGCTGGGATTCCTTCGGGTCCCGAGGCTTTATTCCTTTTTTCTTTTCCATTCCATCCAACTTTTCTATTTCATCCACTGATAACTCGATGGGGCACATATCTGACTCGATACGCTTAGTAAAATCATTAACGAAGCCGTTGTCTACATTAAAGCATTTCTGGTAATGCTGATTAAGTAAGTTCGCTTTTTCATTCGATACTTTAATAGCAATTCCCTCCTTGTTGATTAGGCTGGGTACGGAAGACTGACCTCCACGAGTTTCACGCACATATGACCAAAATTTTTTCTGATCGCCGTTTAATGATTCTAATAAGGTTTTAGATCTATAAACCAGAAATTCGTTTTGAGCTTCTTCCTTAATTCGCTTACGCATGTCTCTATATTTTTGCTGCTCTGTCTCTATATTAGCACCGCATGTTTTGTTTCTTCAAACTGGAATGAACAAGCCTTTGCTTCCTATGAATTGATCCTAGCTTAGGCTTCGTCCAGCGTAGATCCTTACGCTCGCGCATGCGCTTAGTAGATACGTATTTAGCTAAACCATCTTTGATAATGCGGAGAAACTCATTCCAGCAATCATCGACTGTGTTTTCACCCACAAAGCGGAAAAAAATCATCCCTGCATTCGTTAACATATTTCCTGAATTCCGAAAAATTACACTTGCTAAATACATATATTTTTGACTTGGCTGCTTAAGAGATTTAACTGTTGTTGTTATCATCCTAGCCAGTATCACGTCATGATCTGAAATTCCGCCAACTATATCGAGGCTAGTCATCATACGAGGATGGGAGGTGGTTAATAAATCCTAAATGTTCGTCCAGGTTAAATTCATGTTAACTTGCTCTAGACCGTGTAACGAGAAAGTACCTATTAATTTCTGAGATACTTTTTCTCTCTACTAAAGTTCGAATAAGTTACATTCTCCCAATCAATGTTAGGTAAGTTAAAATCTCCTCCTACGGCGAGGATAGGATCCTTTATTTTATCTCTGATTACACGAAAGGATTCGGATAGATCATCCAAACTGTAGAGTTTGTTATCGGGAGGACGGTAAAAGGAGCAAAAAAGAATGTTAGACCTGTTCTTTCCTTGGACCGAACACCAGACCACATCGTTCGTGGTATCCACTATGAATTCTTCGCTTTGGCTCTTCAAATAGACTTTAACTGCTATAAACAATTTTGCGCCTATTCTACTCAATCTATCTTAACGGTAAATAAGATAGTCTGGAGGAAAGATCTCACTTGACACATCAAGGGTGCGACAAGCTTTAGGGCTCATAACGGAGGGTCCTGCGCGAGCCGAAGCCAGCCGTAACCCGTCGAGTTGAGAGTGGAAGTCCGCAACTTCTCTCCTACGTTCTGCGAATTGTGACGCAAGTGCTTTATAGCCAGCGATTCCCAAGATCGAAATAACGGTAGTCCTTCGAAAACTACCGCAAAGTCCCGAACGATTTCGTCGAATATTCGAAAGTACCCTGTAAACGCCTTAGGTTAAGGAGATTGAAAAAATCGGATATCTTTTTCCTCTCTTTGAAAAGGGCTTCAAAATAATACGATGCATAGTGGGGTAGTCAGTATTTCTAATTAAATAATAAATTGATAATTGTAAATAAATAAATAAAGTACTCTGAGTTGCACTGGATAATTATTTATTCTTTTGCTGCTCTAATATGTGATATAAAAAATTCCTAGTAGGGTCTAAAATTACTGTGGAATACGTTTATAACATTTAAAGCCGGAATATAACATGATAATTGCTAAAAGAACATAATAAGACTACCGAATAGGCAACGCGACTGAATTCTTAGTGACCGTGAAAAAGAAATCGCAAAAAAATAGAAAAAGCCATCGCAATCCCAGGGTAGCAGATGAATCGAAACAGTTTCTTCACATTCTATGTTTAGAAACCCTAGACATTGACGTGGTATAAGAGACTCGGTAGTTAAACGCCGTTTTCCTAGTTTCTTTCCTCACTTTATCTAAAAAATTGGCCGAAAAAGGTGTCCGCCATTTTGTTGCGTAAAATAAGCAGAGATCCATATTTGAGCACAAAACTATAACGAATCAGACGGCTCAGAAACCATACTAAAATATGGCATAATCGGTCTTTCCATCAGTTTCCTTTAGTCACGTCTGCATCGCAGTAATCCTGAATTTTTTTCAGAAAAATCCGAGAACATTCTTTTCTGTGAAAATTTCCCAAGTTCGACACCCTGTATCTTCTTGACGAGCACAAAAAACGAAAACTAAAAGACGGAACAACAAAATTCAATCTTTTCTGAATACCTATGCGAAGATTCACGTCCCTCACTCTAAAAAACCATTTTTGGCCTGTTGGCCAGCTTTTTTCGATTTTAGCCCACTGTGCGATGGAGGCGTAAAAACATTTCACGCCCTCAACAACTTTAAAAATAACTTCGCTATAAGAAAGTAGATACGTATGCTGAATGAGAAAAGGATTTCTTACCATCGACTGGTATATGCGGCTCTCTATAACGTAACCACCCATCAAATATGGATTTTGTGCTTCCATTCCTCTTCCTTTAAATGTCTCATATTTTCCTTTAGTCACGCCACCTGAAAATTAGTTATTCGTAAGGGCATGTGCACTCAAGGAAATAATTATCTCAAAATTTTAACAAAACTCTGGATGCAAATAATGTTTGGCCATTCCGAAAAATGTGTGAGATTGCAATTGGTGCAGCAACGAACTATACCTAAATCATGAAATAGGAAAGTGGTAGTACTCATTTTCGAACAGATTTATAAAAACAAATCGAAAGAGTTGGGTTTGCTTGCGGAAGGAGAGAATTATAAAGCAAGGAAGAGTAGCAAACTTTCGTTACTATAGTTAGCGGTTATCAGAAATTCAAACTTCCCAATCCTGAAAATTTCAGGTTGAATCAGATGCAGCTTGAAAGGTGTTAATAGTACAGGAAAATGGGTAAGGGTGACTTTGCGCACCCAGAAGGGAGTTTCCTTTCCATCACTTTGTGTGGAAAGGAAACCCCCTTCTGGTTGTAAACACAGGAAAATGGGTAAGGGTGACTTTGCGCAAGATGGTGCGCACTTAGGAAAAATCCCAAGGAGCCGGTGCTTCAATGAAGCCAGACCGCGAACGATGCCCCCATGTGGACGAACTCGCCACTTCCTTGCCCATAAAGTATCCCGAATGGCTTGGAGAAATGTTCTGCTGGGATAGTTCAACGGACAGAGCCCCTGGCCGGCAATTGGGAGACCCGGGTTCGATTCCCGGTCCCGTCAGACTTTTTTCAAGTCCATTCTTCCTTTGGTGTTAATAGTAGTTTATTTAGTAAGGAGATTAAAGAAGTTAGCAGTTTTTGACTAGCTGAAAACTATGGCAAGGAGGCATGAATCAATAAATTAAGTATCAATTAATTTCATTTATGATCGATAGCGCAAGATTATACCGAAACTTTCACCAATAATTTTGACGTTAGTCTCAATTGGGCAAGTTAGGGAGGCTTAAATGAACAAAATCTCGCCTAGCAAGAGTGATATAATCAATTGAAATTTTTAATCAATATGATTTAAACACGATTCGGCATTAAATAAATAATTAAATGAATATTTTATTGCTTTAGTTGCTGGTAACAGAATACGGAAATAAACGTTGCGTAAGAAGAAATGAAGTATCACTAATTCCGTTATATATTTTGTTATTCTATATTCCTAAAAATGAATTTACCCTATCTTGGGAAATCAGTGTTTCACGTCGCTATTTACTATTATTTTAACGTCACTTAAAGTATCCATATGGGGAGAACGCTCGCCAATGGCTGTAGCGGACCGGGGTTCGACCCCCGCTAATACCCTTATGCTCGAAATGACCGAAGTATTTTATAATAAGGAACGAACATCTGAGTATCTAAACGTAAGTCAATTTATGGCAAAGAGACGCTTAAATTTTCTATTTAATCGGATGAATAAGTAAAAGGTTTTGGTGAACTCACTTAGTTATTTATTGCTGAACTTAATGTAAGAGAGTGATAGTGATTGTGAGTGAGAGTGAATTACCTTGAGAGATGCCCAATATGGCAGCAGACAGAAAGAAGATCTTCAGATACATGTCTTACGGTTTCTCACCACTCATAGACGGAGAATCGAATTATCTCCTGTTTTATACGGAGAGATGGAGGAAAATGAGCATCTAGACCACTCAAACCAATTCATATCTCACAACAAATCTGCCAGTATTTCTTAATTGCCAAAACGTTAACTCGAAATCGAGGTAGAGGATAATCAGTTGAGTGAAGGCGTATATTTATCATCTTATTATAGATTACCGCCTCCGTTATTTTAAAATTAGCCATATTTGCTTTCGTGCTAAGATAAAGCTCTCTTCCTAACTCTCCTTCCAGCTACATTATTGAAAGTAATTCTTATCACATTATTTTTAAATTGTACGCAGAAAATCGATTTCTTTACCTCCGTTTTATTTTCTTAACCTTTCAAAGAATTACTTTTTTATTTATACCCAAGATAAAATGGTGCAAAAACATTGGCCATCTCTGGGAAATTGAATGAAGATAACATATCATTTTCGTCAATAGGTAATACAATGAAGTTTATTGCATCAACCAAGATCAACTAATGGGTAAAGAAGGGAGGTTTTGGAGATAAACGAAAATCCATCTGCGTCAAAGCCGGGTCTGATCTAAGTCGCTTCTTCAATAATAACTTTTCTGATACTGATTATCTTCTACCTCGATTCCAAGTTAAAGTTTTGGCAATTAAGAAATACTGGCTGATTTTTTGTGAGATATGAATTGGTTTGAGTGGTCTAGACGCTGATTTTCCTCAATCTCTCCGTATAAAACATGAGATAATTCGCTTCTCCGTCTATGAGTGGTGAGAAACCGTAAGACATGTATCTGAAGATCTTCTTTCTGTCTGCTGCCATATTGGGCATCTCTCAAGGTAAATCTCTCTCTTATATTAAGTCCAGTAATAAATAACTAAGTGAAATCACCAAATACCTTTTAGTTATTCATCCGACAGCACAAGAACTATTCTGAACATTTTCTTTTCCTACACTTCTTAAGATGCTCCATCAGCTTAATTTCATTAAAAATGTCCACATCCATTCCCGATTTTTATCGTCCAATAATTATCTCGTATTACCAATGAAACGTTCAATAAATGAAAGTTGAAATGTTTAAAAGCGCAAAACTTCTGCATAATGGTGTAGCCTCATTTTGTCGATAAAATATGACTATAGAGGCATTCCTTTCTTTCTTACCGACACTAACATTTGAAAATTTAAGCGTCTCTTTGCCATAAATAGACTTACGTTTAGATACTCAGATGTGCGTTCCCAATTATGAAATATTTTTCGTCATTTCGAGCATAAGGGGTATTAGCTGGGGTCGAACCCCGGTCCGCTACAGCCATAGGCTAGCGTTCTCCCCATATGGAAACTTTAGGTGACGTTGAAATAATAGTAAGAAGCGACGTGAAACACTGATTTCCCAAGATAGGGTAAATTCATTAATAGGGATATAGTATAACAAAGTATAGAACTGGAGTAGTGATACATACTTCATTTCTTCTAGCGCAACGTTTATTTCCATTTGCTGTTACCATCAACTGTACCAATAAAAATATTCATTAATGCTGATTTGATTTAAGATCATAATTATTAGTAATTTCAATTAATAATATCACTCTTGCTNGAACTGGAGTAGTGATACATACTTCATTTCTTCTAGCGCAACGTTTATTTCCATTTGCTGTTACCATCAACTGTACCAATAAAAATATTCATTAATGCTGATTTGATTTAAGATCATAATTATTAGTAATTTCAATTAATAATATCACTCTTGCTAGGCGAGATTTTGTTCATTTAAGCCTCCCTAACTTGCCCAATTGAGACTAACGTCAAAATTATTGGTGAAAATTGCTGTTCAATCTTGCACTATCGTTCTTAAATATACATATTGGTCCATGACTCCTTGTCATAGTTTTCATCCAATATTCTTTCTTCTCTAAAAACTGCTAACTTCTTTAATCTCCTTACTAAATAGGCCACTATGAACACCTTTCAAGCTGCATCTGATTCTGTTAGAGCAGCGGAAGTGTTTCGAAAATTCTCAGGATTGGGAGGGTTGACTTTCTGATAAACGCTAACTATAATAACGAACGTTTGCTGCTCTTCCTTGCTTTATAATTCTCTCCTTCCGCAAGCAAACCCAACTCTTTCGATTTGTTTTATAAATCTGTTCGAAGAACTCTTTCCTATTTCATGATTTAGGTGTAACTCGTTGCTGCACCAATTGCAATCTCACACATTTTTCGGAATGGCCAAACATTATTTGCATCCAGAGTTTTGTTAAAATTTTGAGATAATTATTTCCTTGAGTGCACATGCCCTTACGAATAACTAATTTTCAGGTGGTGTGACTAAAGGAAAATATGAGACATTTAAAGGAAGAGGAATGGAAGCACAAAATCCATATTTGATGGGTGGTTACGTTATAGAGAGCCGCATATACCAGTCGATGGTAAGAAATCCTTTTCTCATTCAGTATACGTATCTACTTTCTTATAGCGAAGTTATTTTTAAAGTTGTTGAGGATGTGAAACATTGTTACGCCTCCATCGTATTAGTTTTAAGCCCTTCTCAAAGAGAGGAAAAAGATATCCGTTTTCAATCTCCTTAACCTAAGGCATTTACAGGGTACTTTCGTATATTCTGCGAAATCGTTCGGGACTTCGCGGTAGTTTTCCATCATGAAGAAAAAAAATCCGACTTTCTCCTTTTTAACTTTTAAAGGTAGCTCTCTGATTTTTCATTTTTCAAAATATTTTTTCTGCTTACTTTTTTTATTCGGCGTTGGTATTAGCAAGTCACTAAATGAGAAAAATATATCGGTGTTTGATAATTAGAGAAGTCGTGTTTCAGTGATTCCCAAAATATCATGATTTTCTTTTCGAATCTCATTGGATCTTTTATACTCAGGACCGTGACATTCCTATTCCATGTCACATTAAAACTTTTCATGAAGTCTTATTAGGAAAGGGTTTTGAAGTGCTAATCGTAAATTTTACTATATTGTTTTCACGAAAAAGAGAGACTTTTCAGAGTATCGAATGTTTCAGAAAGGACCATTGTGAAAATGCTTTCTTATTGAACGATGTAACTTGATATAAAGGACAGCAAGAGTCTTACGTAGTGCTGTGACTAATAATATCTCTTGGATATCGACACAATCTTTAGTTGAGAACGCTTTCTGGTGAAAATCGCGGCTTGGATAACGACCGTAATCCGTTCCAGGAGTACAGCCGTCAACTAACGTAACACTGTAATTAACAAGGTAAAAGATCGGGATTAAAATACCCGTAAGAAAAGTGAATCAGTATCTTTTCATAAATGTTTACACCAATGTATGTAACTGTATGCTAAATTGTATACTCACCGTATGGTAACCTGGAAAGCAGATATACTGGCAAGGATATTTATTTTTTCTTATAAATTGTGCTCCTTTTCTTGGCACGAAGATTGCGAAATATAGCATTAAATGTTACTAATATTTCGTAAATACTCATGCATTTATTCGGAGAGAGATAAATGCCGCAAATTAAATAATCCTGTTTATCTAAATGTTAACTAATTACAGGTGTCCATTTGGTATCACGGTGAACCCGTTTGTGGTGGTGTGATATTAACGGAAATGTGGATTTTAACAGCTGCCCAATGCCTAGAGTAAGAATTGATACCTATCGTATATTGGTGTTTATTATTAATAGGGTATTAGTCAAATACTACCAAAAATGGTTTGGATAAAATAGAATAAAATAAAAGAAATGGAGTAAGATTGAAGTAAACAATTGAATGCAAATGTAGAGCAGGTGATGCTCTCTATTTCATCTACTAGTTGATGAGCATAAGATATTTTTAATGACTAAAATGCCATATTAATTAACAGTCGGAACGTCATTAGTATTTAGATTAAGATTTCATTTTCTTCATTAAGATTTGTATTTTAGTGAAGAATATATAAGGACGAATTTATCTCTTTTTCCTATTTGAGTTACACGTGGTATAGCTGTTGTATTCATTTCTGTTTGATGCTGTCTATATGATGCTCATGGCACCAAGGATGATTCCTAAATAGTAGTAACATTTTCTTTTCCTACACTTCTTAAGATGCTCCNCTTTACGTAACATTACATAACATTGCATAGCATTAGATAACATTACATGACATAAGATTACATACAATGAAGTGTAACATAACATAACAATACGTAACATTAGAAAACACTACATAACATTACAGAACATAACATTACATAACAATACATAAGTAAACGTAATATAACATTACATACAGTGTAGTGTAAAATAACATAACATAATATAACATAACATTACATAACATAATATAATTTAGGTAATATAATATATTAACTTGCGATTAAAGTCAGGACATGTTACAGAGAAAACGAGGAATAACGAGATGGAAAAATATAAAGATTTCTGGTCAAATAAGGAAGGAAGGAAACCAAGATAAGATTTTAATGAACCCTCCGCAGTAAAGATTACTTCTGGATACGGAGCCAAGAAAATACTAACAGATACCACGTCTAGGAGAATCGGATTCGCTCGAGACATTCAGGGTATGTGACTTGCGAAGAAATAACAGATTCGTGTCAAACCATTCAAACAATTAGGCTTAAGTTTATGCAAAATTAACAATGTTATTTTTGAGGTCATCCAAACGCATAATACGAGTTTGTTACCATGTAAATCTCGAAACTTATATTGACGTCAGCGCGTATATCACCGTTTCTTACTCACAATATTATTTTTGTTTTAAAATTTATCTTCTACCTTTGCAAGTTTCTCTATATCTTATTGGTTAACATGTTAATACGCTAGTTCAGCTTGAGTTATTTTTCTTTTAACACACACCACACATAAGTTATCATTTCACAATAGCAGAATTTCCCTACTTGTTTTATTTTTGAAGTGAATCGATATTATCTGCGTAGGTATATATCAGTTTTTTATTCATAATTTTATTTTAGTTTCCTTAGCGTTATTTGTAAGTTTAACTTTCCTGAGTAAGTTTTGGAGTACCTACGATATATTTCATTTTCTGAATCTGCGAAAACTTTGACGTAATCTGCAAAGAATACGCTGTGGATAGTTATACCATTAATTTCATGCCTTTAGCTTCATCAACCCTTGAATAGCATTTGTTAGGAGCTGGTTAAATAAGTAAGGTGAAAGCGGGATACAATCTGTAGTAGTAAAGATAATAGTGCCTCGATAGCTATGATCATTCTGCACGTAAGATCCCACCGACAAATGAACCCGGGACCGCTTTCAGCGAAGACGAACGCATTGCCTACTTGGCTTACTGGGAGACCAGGGGAACAATATTGGAGACTTTTTCTTATTTTTTTTCGTTAATTACGTCATTTCAGGTCTATTTGTTTTTCACAGCTAAGTGTACTCGGAACAAACATCAAGGGGTACCTCTTGTAGTAGGATTGGTACTTGTGCTGCAAAAGAATTATACATGACCTTAGTTTTCGATAAGTTTATCCTGAGTCCTATTTTCTGCCCAGCCGCGTTCAGTTTTTGAAGTCTTGATGCTAGATCTTCACCGTTGGTTGCGAAGAGTACTATATCATCTGCGAAACACAACAGACTGATGTGCTCTCCATTGATCCGTAGGCCTCTTTCCTCCCAGTCTAAGGTTTTAAAGACTTCTTCCAGAACGGCTGTAGAAAGAATTGGTGAAAGACAGTCGCCTTGTCTCACTCCCTTCTCAATCCGGAATTCCTCTGTTTCTTCGCGCAGCATTATAGAGACTGTAGCGTTCTTGTAGATGCTGCGTAAAAGTTGGATGTACTTTGTATCTATCCC
>KZ308905.1:884741-898392 GCA_000376725.2 Ladona fulva | reverse complement strand
ACTTCACTCCCTAACTCTATCTCTTTCTTGACCTCCAAATTCTCTGCAGAATAAACTTCCAACATCGCTCTTTAGTTTTCAAAATGCAACTTAATTATTTTTTTCTTACAGTGTCTTGGTACAGTCTTTTCCCATCTTCGAAAGCATCGCATTTCCATTTCCTTCGTCCATCCATTTTCTCCGTCATACTTTGTATAGCCCACTATTTTATTCCTAATCCTCGCTTCTCCATCTTCTTCTAAAACATAAATTGTGCTTTAGAATGCGTTAGATTCACTTTCACATCTGTAATACACCTAATATTTTCAATTTAATTCTAGAAATTTTAGGCATATTAATCTCGAGAACAATTCTTCCGTTTTTTAAAGCTCCATTTTCTCCTCTGTTGACGTTCTCCAATGTGCTTTAGCTATTTTATTATTATTGAATTTTTACTCTTTAACCGGCGAGGTACGGTCCATTTAGGCCTCTAATACACCTAACGTCTACATCAAACTTGGCACAGCAAAATAAAAACGATATGGAAAAATAGAAAGAAAGAAAGGTTGGTTAGAGAAGGCTTTGAGGAAATCTCCTCAGCCGAAGGCCTTGAAACAAATCCACAGTGCGGGAAAACGCTCGCGCTGGAAGGGGAGCGTCAAAAATACTAGAGAAAACAAGTGAGAAATGGCTATAATCAAGTATAACATAATATGTAGCTCGAATCTGGCTACATTTTCGTCCCGTCCTGCGATCGTTTGATAAGTAGTCTGCAATAATGAACAGTGTTTTATAGCTGAAAGGGGCTTCCGAATAGCGTTCCACTATGGTAAGGCGATAGCGGGTTCGGATCCCAGGAGGGGCCTATGAGCGAAATGACTTCGGCTGTCAAAGCACCTTTATCAATACTGCTCCGCGTTTAGCAATAGCAAAAAAGGCCGTTGAAAGTCTACGGAGAACGACAAAGAATGAACTGTCCTTTGTTGGAGAAATATTCGATCAGTCTCTGGGTCCTCGTCTTTCATATGACTTAAATAAAGGAAGAGAGGAAAGCATAGGTATAATGTAGAAGGATAAAAGTGAGAAAGGGTGGAGCTGAGAGGGCTATTGCCAATTCTTGGTCATGGCTTATCGATAATCGGGTGTGGGTATGTTGTAATTATTATTATGTGTTACAGTGAGAGGTTGTAGGCTGTGAGCTTTGTTTTACATATTCAGACGTTTCCGTGGATTTTTTATTTTGTGTTCTACTTAGACATTTATCGACAATTCGGTATAATTTATCATCCGACACCAAGTTCTATCAAGGCTCAGAGTTATTGTTCATTCTGAAAAGTCTTATCCTCCTTCCCACACCCTTTACCAATACGCTAACTTCGCATCTGAATATACTGAGTAATCAGTGTTTCATATTCTCAGGCTGGAGGAGAACTTTCAAGTGATCTTCAAGGTCTTAATGTGACCGTTGCTGATAGTTCGGATTGTAATAAGGCTTACAACCCATTTAATCTGCATGTCTACAGTGAACAATTCTGCGCCGGTATTGAAAATTGGGAAGGTACCTGTGATGTAAGTCGCCTTTTCATAACTTATCTACCATATTATACGTAATTTAATTTCATAACTTNCATTTAATCTGCATGTCTACAGTGAACAATTCTGCGCCGGTATTGAAAATTGGGAAGGTACCTGTGATGTAAGTCGCCTTTTCATAACTTATCTACCATATTATACGTAATTTAATTTCATAACTTATGGACCAAATTATACGTCATCTTTAAATAAAAGAGCAAATTCTACAGCAAGGCTGATGAAGACTCGACATGAAGAGCCCGTATTTTAATATTTTTTACCCCTTAGAGGGGAGCCACTTGGGAGCCTTCATCGGAATAAATTTCAAAAAATGATTTTGTACCATCCAAATCTGTGATGAGCCAAGTTTGTGATACCAAAAAAAATATTTCAAAGTTTCGACTTAATATGGAAGGACATACACGAAATAAGTTTTATCAATGTTAACAATATATATTTATAACTTCTCGATTTTGACGATAATATGTTTGTTGAATGTATGTTATATTTATGATTTCCTCACCAGACGATGGGCGATCTGTGCCGAAACCGGTCGTGAATTGTTTAAATACATCTGTGGAAAAAAAGTATTTGTTATTTTGATCCTATAATCCTAGTGCAGTTTATGTTTCTTATCTTATGGTTGTTTTTATCTTTTACCTTCTTTATTGAACTTATTTACTGTAACTTCTGTTTAATAATTTTTGTAGTATTGTTGGAAATGATAGGTGATATAGACTTGTATATGCTGTTGTTATGTTTTCTTTTCCTTTTTTTCCCTTCTTTTTTATGTATATGCGAAGTTTCCATCGGNCCAGGTACATTTTTCAATTTCTCTGGTTTTAAGAAGTAACTCCCAGAAGGGATATAATGGAAGAATGAGGATTTCAAGGAGAAGAAACATTCAAACTTAAAGTTTCCCAATGTTGTAAGGCTGCATATAGTTGGGAGTGTCTCCGAAGAATATGTCATTAACTCAGACTAAGCTTGTAGGCAACTTTCTCGTTTCTACCTTCTTGCTCGTAGATCTCGGTTTCTGCTCATGATAATGTGATAATCCTGGATCGGAGGAAATCACTATCTCCCTCACCTGAACTGTCGCTCATTGAAAACAGTCAATATAACAATTAACATTAAATATAACAGTAAACATTTAAATTATTTGCAAGATCCGTAAAGGAGAATTTTGAACCGCTCCGACAAATAATTTTCCGGAATGTCTTTCATATTTTGGATCCAATTAGTATTTAACGTATAAACGTTATTTTTCTCTCTCATATTCCAGGGAGATATGGGCGGACCTCTTTTCATAGACAAGAAAGTGATGGGTATCGTCTCCTGGGGAAGGCCTTGCGGATACTCCGGGTATCCAACAGTGTATACACGAGTATCCGAATACATTGACTGGATAAATGATTATATTAAAAATAAATAATATATGTAATAATTTAATAAAGTGTATTATGTGAGATGTACAATTACATGTTTATTTTGGATACATGTTTTACAGTACTCCTGCATTCATGTTCATTAATAATATTAGTCGTGCTGTTAGTGTTCATTAATAATAGTAATATTATAATCTATTTAAGTTCCTTTACTTGGTGGAATTTGATCACTAGATAAATATGTCAGTAAAAAATTCCACATGTAAAAACCTTCCAGCTTCTAAGACTTCTCTTCCAAAGACCTTGTTACTCCAACATTGGTCGTTTCGCCGTTTGTTTCGTCACGATTATGTGACTGAAACGGGAATTAAGACATTGGTATTGGTAGTGTGAAATAATAAAATAATATTTTCCGTCTCTTGTGGCTTCTCCTTTCTTTAACCAGCGCACACCCTGCATCCTTCGGAGTAGTAAATGATGTACTGCGACACCTTAAGTAGTCCTTATGTGAGGGTAAATCAAAAAGCTGATCCTCAAAGAAAACGAACATGGAAAAGAGCTAATAGGACGTGGAATCTTTCCTGGCGGATTCCTTGGCCAATTAACATTCTCTCATACCCTTTTCCTGAAGATGCATTGCCGGGAAAGACCTCGAGGCTGAGAATGCCGATCTTAAGAAATCCCTCGCGGAGATGGAGAAGATCTCCGCGTGTAAGGGTATGCTTTTACAAACAAAAGAAGAGGACATTTTCCCAATGGAGGAGAGATTTCCTTCCTTTGAGGAGACGTTCAACAAGAAGTTTATTTATCCGATTGAACGTCCAAAACGGTCCAAAATATAAAAGAAATTGGAAAAATATTTGATGAATAGGTTTGAAATTCTGTCATTTACGGATCTTGCAAATCATTTAAATATGTATTTACTATTAAGTTTAATGTTAATATTTATGATGACTGTTTTCGATGAGTGACAGTTCATCAGAGGAAAATTGTGTTTTTCCTCCTATCCAGTGTTACCGCATTCTCGTAGCAAGAAACCGAGATATACGAGCATTAAATGCTGAAGAGTTTGAAACGAGGAAGTTGCCAAAAAGCTTAGCCTGAGTTAATTTCGTATTCTTCAAAGACACTCTCAACTATATGCAGCCTCACAAATTCGCGAAACTTTACGTTTGAATGTATTTTCTTCTGGAAAACACCATTCTTCCATTATATCTCTTCTGGGAGTTACTTCTTAAAACCAGAGAACAAAAAATGTACCTGGAACATAGGTAAAAGTACGGACAGTCTTAGTTAAAACGAGATTTTTTAATAAAAAATTTTTTTGTTTTAAATAAAAAATTTTCAATTTTTCAATAAAAGCTATTTTAAAATTCAAAGCCTCAGAAAATTGAATAAAATTACTTGAAAATAATATGTTTATTTTTGTATCACAAAATTGGCTCATCACAGATTTGGATGGTAAAAATCATACAAATTTATGCCGATGAAGGAATTCCAAGTAGCTCCCCTCTAAGGGGTGAAAAAAACTGTTCGGGCTGTTCCTGATCGATGTTTTATCAGATTTACTGTAGAATTTGCACTTTCATTTAATTGTTGATGTATAATTGGTCCATAAAATATAAAAGGGCGACTTACGTCACAGGTACCTATTCAACTATCACCACCGGCGCAGAATTGCTCATTGTAGACATAGAGATTAAATGGGTTATAGACTCCCTAATGGGCTTCCGTGTCTCTCTCTCTCTCTCTCAGTGTGGACGAGTGTTAGATCTGCTCCCGTTCCTTGCTGAGTTTTGGTGGGAAAAGCGAGGTTTTATTCGTTTTTGACGGTATCACTGCATAGTGTTTGTCTTGTGCTACAGTTTAGTGTTTATAGCGTGAAAATCCGATTCCTAAAATTTTAGATATTACGGTTTCAACCACGTTTTCGTTAACTAAGTCGTCACCAATTCGCTAGGGACCACGAGACAGCTTACTTCGCTCATTGTCTCACTGTCGCTCATTCCTCCGCCGGCCAGACTGTCTGACGCCGGACATGCGAGAGAAGTCTGCGCGTCTCCCTGTCGCTGCTCCTGCCATGGCGAATAGATCTGTAACGAGGGGCGGCGCCCGCCCCCCCTCCGTATCACCATCCACCCCCGCTTGCAGCAGCACCACCGCCTCAACCTCCTCCAAATCAAACACCACCTCCAGCTCCAGCCGTCCCAACGACGGCACCGCTACAGGAATCATCAGCGCTGCGTCAGTCAGCCTTGTCAGCGGCAACCACTCCGCCCCGACCTACGCCAACGTGATGCAGTAGAACCTAGGCCCTGTAAGGCCCCGCGCAGATGTCACTTCGGAGGTCGGGGCCGACAAGAGGACCGCCTTGGTTGCGNAATTAATAAAACTAAACCATTTAAAAAAACAAAACAAAGTCGGAAACGATAGAAAATAAATTTTCTGCTGTGTCCTGGAATGAAATTATTTTAGCGTAAACATGTTTCTTCTTTCAAGTCTCTTTCGTAATTTGATGCTTTTGCTTAAAATGATAACATTGTGATGTTCGAACTTACTGTTTTCATCGTAAAGCCCTTTGCTAACTTCTTCAGAAGGTAGAACGTTCTGATTGGAAAATCTTAGATAGACGAGTTTCAACAGCAAGAATATAATTACGATAGAAGAAACTCTTTCCCAATATTAAGAATATTGTATCTTCTTTTTTCGCCGAAACGAAAATACAAATGTGGGATGATAAATTATAATGGTAAATTGGCCTCAAAAAGTGTACTTCAGTAACTGCCTTCAAGAAATTACCACAAGTTCAAATAAAAGTAAAATTTTTATTATTCATATGTATATAAATAAGATTCGTCATCTTTACATAAGATTATCTGCCTCAAAGTTGTTACAATCTGTAAGGGGAATTTTGTTATGGGGAAAAAAGCATTATAATGCAGTAAAGCATTATATCTACCTCTCTTGTAAATTATCATTTGTTGAAGCTGTTGAATACCATATATCTTGCGTAGCATTGATTAATTACTTAAGCGTTAATATGCTGCTCTATCCAGTCTACGTAATCGGACACCTCGGTGAAGACTGTCGGGAATCCTTGTTCGGCGCATGGTCTTCCCCACGAAACTATGCCGATAATTTCGCCGTTTACGAAGAGCGGGCCACCGGAGTCCCCCTGTTGAAAAAGAAAAGTTAAGTATAGAAAGGAAAGATATTACCATGTTCAATCGAAGAAAAGGGCAGAAAATAATCTGCTCTCTCTGTAGACGATTTAACTCTCGATACTTTTGGAATTGATTACACGAATGTCATTTGAAGCAGAAACTGCCGGGACAGAGGTATTAAACCACGTGGTATTCATCTTCGAAGGGAAGTAAAGTCAGTGCTTGGAATCCACTCTAGTCGGGAACAAAACCCCTCGAAAACCTCAGTATGAATATTATTTTATAGAATGCCTTTCCAATGCACTTTATTGGATAACACCTTTTGATTAAGATCATTTAATATATCAATAAAAATCACCATTTACATATCCCCACATATGTATTTTTAACCCGACCATTTCGGCATGATGATGGCCGACCTGTGCCAAAACAGCTTATCTTAAAAATGTATCTGTGGAAATAAGTCAAACGTGATTTATATTCATAGATATTCCTGTCATGGATTTCCTCGTGGGAAGAGGAATTTCCTTATGAACTAATTTAATGCATATGCCACACCATATGCCGGGCGCATCCATAATTTTTTATTTGGTGGGACTCATTGTAAAGATTGTGACTGCTTGAGTAATCTGCTACAGATTTTCCGGCAAAGTGATACAAATAATTTACACTATGAATTAGTTGTACTTGTTTAGAACTTTTGTAAAGTCATTAGTAAGACTTTCAGGAACTTTGATCTTAATTATTTGTATCTTTGATGGACCAAAGACAGGTCAGCCTGCGCACCTTAATCCATATTTTATCAATCAACTACTATGGTAAACATTCGCCGACCATTTCATCAAATCATCTCTCATACAACGCTACGTATGTCTGAAAGCATCAAACTTACATTGCATGCATCCTTTCCTCCTTCGCCTCCAGCGCATATCTGTGTGTCACGTACGTTCATTCCGTCATCGCCATAAACTTTTGCGCATTCGTCATGATTGAAGATGGGAATGTCGACCTTGTGAAGTTCGTTTGGAATAGGACCCCATGCCTGTGGAGTGAACAAATTTCAATATAAAGTATCGGAATGTGTAATCTACGCTTTATATCCATTGAGTCTGTAAGTAAACATGATTGTTTCATTCCCATAACTTTGCAGGAATAAAAACCAACTAGAATACACGAATTTCGTTCTTATGTTTCTCCTTCGAACGGCGATAATTTAAATTACTTCACATTTCCAGTACTTAGGTCGAAATTTCATTGACTTGAAATGATATAAGGGTACAATATAATCGAGAAAAATGATTCTGGTTTTGCTAACATTATTTCCTGGGATAATTAGAAACAGGATGAAAAACAACGCTTTGAAGGCAGTGAAGTTTGGTAATCAACAATAGTTATCCATCGCGGATAGATTTTCAGAAATAATCTCTTTATACTCAGCTAAACATTTTGCCAAAAAGGGCGTAGTACGAGTACATTGAGGACATAGTACTCGTAAGGGAAAACCGGCCGATACTCACACTTGTTCTGCCCCAACCGACGACTGTCGCGGTGCTGCCTGCTGGAGTTTCTTGTCCCTTCATGGGCAGTTTTACTGGAGCAACGCCATCCCGCATTTCAATGGGTGGGCTTACCTATAAAATGAAAGAAATAAAAGCTAATTATGCTCCATATCGGTCCATATGGGGCTTGAGACCAAACCAAGCATTACCAGAAATGCTTCAGTGTAGATAACGTCTTCATTAATGATTTTACTAGGCGAATCGAGTCGGATATGTGCCCCATCGAGTTATCAGTGGATGTAATAGAAAAGTTATTGAGAGAGTTTGAAAGGAAAAAAGCCCCGGGATCCAAAGGAATCCCAGCAGTAGTCATAAAAACTTTAGCTTATGAGGTTGCTCCCCTTCTCCTCGTCTTCTACCGGAAATCGTTTGATGAATGTACTGTTCCCATATCATAGTAAACCGCGCACGTCACTCCAGTTCCTAAGAAAGGACGCAACTTAAAATCCGATGATTATAGACCTATCTCTCAGCCCAGAATTTTCAGACGAGGTCGAAGACATNCGTTCTTGGATGCACACGAATCTTTCTATCAAACGCTATTCCGGATATCTCTGCGAAGACCCTGTCCGAACATCTCTCCAAGTTCGGGCGGGTCGTTGGGCAGGTGAACTTCTGCCGGTCGTCGATCCAAATCCCCCATTTCGGTCATGTGAAGGGGTTCCGAAGAGTGGCGCACGTCGTCGTCGAGAATCTCGCTTCGTTGCCTATAGCAATTCCGGTGACAAATGATGGTGCAACATACACCGTTTTCCTCAACCTCGAGGATCACGTCTGCGGCAATTGCAGTAGAGCCTTCTGCGCCCGATCAGACTGCCGCGGAATCTCCAGCGCTAGCGACCTTTCCTGCGTCGCAAGCTGAACCGACGGTGGACCACATCCCGCATGCCGACCCGTCCGCAGGCTCGGGGCGGCCGGAGACCGTCCAGAATACTAGTGAAGGGACCCAAGAAATAGCGACCGCAATCGCGGTCGAGGCAGCTACAGACCAGTCCGCCACTCTGGCTCTGGCAAGTCTATCCGCCGAGTGCGCCGTCGCTCCCGAGAATATGCCCCTATATGAATATATATCGTTGCCGTAGAAAATTATCTCCTTGAATCCCTGCCACAACTCTTCAATTGAACTCCCATTACTTGACCATTCTGAATATTTCTGACGTAGGTGTTCTTGGAATCAGGTTTTATCTGCTTTATTATACTGTAAGATTTCAAAGTTATGTGAAACAGATGGCCGTTTTGGAACGTCCCAGTTAAGGACAAGTTCCACTGCCAACGGCTACTACGATCGAAATAAGCTAAAACTTGCGACACTAGACCTGAGAGCTAAACAAAACAACGGGGGCAAAATAAAGAGTGAGACCAATATTATATATTTGCATAAACTAATTCGAAATAAATACTCCCTGAGAACAATTAAAATACTAATATTTAGGCGAGAGCAACGAAAAAAAGGCGTTTAACGAGAGTATAAAAAAAGAATAAAAAACACTACTTACACATTTTAATAATTGTAAACAGAAGTAATAAACAGATCGAAGAAAAACTTATCTAAAGAATCAAATTCAAACAAACAAAAATCTATATGGTTAAAATAATTGGATACTACGCAGAGAGACCTACAAAAATTTGGGAATGGTAAACTAATCTGGCTNCAGCCCAGAATTTTCAGACGAGGTCGAAGACATCATAATTCCAGTACAAAACGAACGCGATCTACGAGAGGCGTCGACCAAGCGATATAAGGAGATAATCGCTAGAACAGATAGCTACTTCTGGTCGCTTTTTCCTCGAAGCATAAGAGAGGCTAACAGGATAGATTAGGTATGAATATTTGGTGTTGATACACCCCCTGCCATACGCCGATCGGGGTAAAATTCTAAATTCAAGCGGCATTATGAATCAACAAGTGGTCGGTACATGGAAGCCACGTTACCTCATTGGCTTTCCAGACAGCGATGGGTCCGCTAGCGTTAGTAGATTCGAAACAAGAAATTCCGTGATCGGTCTTACCAATGAGAAAAGCCACTTGGCTACCTTGGAGCCATTATTTATAATATTTAACGCAAAGAACCATACAACGAGTAGCAATCACAATGTTTTTATAAAAGTGAGGAAGAATATGAGAAAGTTATATAGCTAACAATTTCATTGGACGATATTGAGAGTATCCAACTTCCTCTTCAGTCTAACCCCAAATTACTCTCGCTATTATGAATGTTCGGTAAAACATGACTTAGTTAGGAATTCAGAGATATCTCAGAATTATATCTCAGAGGAATATAGAGACGTTAGAGAACTTTTAAGAAAATGTAATGTAATGTATTCAGCCCGAGGGCCAGTTGGGACCTCACCCCCTCTACCATCATCTACGAAGGGCTAGGAAAGGGAAATGAGGCTTACTAGACAAGATTAGATGAGGTAATTTGCCTTTGCTTTCCTCACTAAGCCAGAGTGCTACAAGCTGAACAAGCGCACGTTACAGAACACAACAAGTTTTAAGCCTTTAGGGAAACAGTGAATTAATAAATTCTTCCTAATTTTTGAAGTTGAAGTCTTTAGGATGAATATGTCAACTCGTTGACAAAAGTAGCCGAATGAAATTCTGGTGTGGAAATTACGAAGTACTTTTTCTTTCAATGTGTGTATTGAGTACCACGAAGCCACGCTTGGGCATATTAATTTTACCTTATGGAAATTTTAAGTACATTTAATTACCTTCATGACGGAGACGTCGTTCACCCAAGAATCACCGGCGTTGTATTTCTCATGAACGTGAATCTCGACGACTTTGTGAGTCACTCCACCGGAATTCAGCAGATTAGAGCCTTCGACAACATTCAGCTGACTTGGATCGTAGCTAAAACAAAAAGTACGGTATGGTTTCAACAAAGTTTCAATCCTTAAGAATATAGCAACGGAACTGAATCGAAAGGAAATATTTGCGATTTTAGTGTATTACTGCACTAAGCCAAGGATTAAAGGATAGGAAGGTATCTGAATAGGTTGAAAACCTACAGAAAAGTTGGTTAGGCCTCATCTTGAATATGCATCAAGTATATGGGATCCGGCAGACGATACATGCATCCGTGAACTCGAGAAAGTGCAACGGAAAGCGATACCAAAATGCTGTCAGATGCAGGTTAGGTATTCTTAAAAGATAGGAGACTAGAAGCTAGATTGCGATTGCTTGATAAATTTAGGGAAAGTACATTTGCGGAAGATATAGTAGATATTATGAGACCCCCCTGCTACCTTGGACGATCCGACAATGAGCGCAAAATAAGAGAGATAGATGCNCAGCAAACTTTCGTTACTATAGTTAGCGGTTATCAGAAAGACAACCCTCCCAATCCTGAGAATTTTCGAAGCACTTCCGCTGCTCTAACAGAATCAGATGCAGCTTCAAAGATGTTCATAGTGGCCTATTTAGTAAGGAGATTAAAGAAGTTAGCAGTTTTTAGAGAAGAAAGAATATTGGCTGAAAACTATGACAAGAAGTCATGGACCAATGAGTTTTGTACTCGATTTCTTTTGTTATCGATAAATCGATTTCTATGCCTCTGTTTTATTTTCTTAACCTTTCGAAGAATTACTTTTTTATTTATACCCAAGATAAATGGTGCAAAAACATTGGCCATCTCTGGGAAATTGAATTAAGATAACATATCAATATCGTCAATAGGTAGTACAATGAAGTTTATTGCATCAACCAAGATCAACTAATGGGTAAAGAAGGGAGGTTTTGGAGATAAACGAAAATCCATCTGCGTCAAAGCCGGGTTCTGATCTAAGTTGCTTCTTCAATAATAACTTTTCTGATAAGGATTATCTTCTACCTTGATTCCAAGTTAACGTTTTGGCAATTAAGAAATACTGGCTGATTTGTTGTGAGATATGAATTGGTTTTAGTGGTCTAGACGCTCATTTTCCTCAATCTCTCCGTATAAAACAGGAGATAATTCGCTTCTCCGTCTATGAGTGGTGAGAAACCTTAAGACATGTATCTGAAGATCTTCTTTCTGTCTGCTGCCATATTGGGCATCTCTCAAGGTAATTCACTCTCACTCACAATCACTATTGCTCTCTTATATTAAGTCCAGCAATAAATAACTAAGTGAGTTCACCAAAAACCTTTTACTTATACATCCGATTAAATAGAAAATTTAAGCGTCTCTTTGTCATAAATAGACTTACGTTTAGATACTCAGATTTTCGTTCCTTATTATAAAATACTTCGGTCATTTCGAGCAGGGGGTATTAGCGGGGGTCGAACCCCGGTCCGCTACAGCCATAGGCGAGCGTTCTCCCCATATGGAAACTTTAGGTGACGTTGAAATAATAGTAAATAGCGACGTGAAACACAGATTTCCCAAGATAGGGTACATTCATTCATAGGAATATAGAATAATAAAATATAGAACGGAAGTAGTGATACTTCATTTCTTCTTACGCAACGTTTATTTCTGTATTCTGTTACAAGCAACTGAAGCAATAAAATATTCATGTAATACCGAATCGTGTTTAAATCATATTAATTAAAAATTTCAATTAATAATATCACTCTTGCTATGCGAGGCTTCCTAACTTGCCCAACTGTGACTAATGTCAAAATTATTGGTGAAAATTGCGGTACAAACTTGCGCTATCGATCTTAAATATACATAACTCATTGGTCCATGACTTCTTGTCATAGTTTTCAGCCAATATTCTTTCTTCTCTAAAAACTGCTAACTTCTTTAATCTCCTTACTAAATAGGCCACTATGAACACCTTTCAAGCTGCATCTGATTCTGTTAGAGCAGCGGAAGAGTTTCGAAAATTCTCAGGATTGGGAGGGTTGTCTTTCTGATAACCGCTAACTATAGTAACGAAAGTTTGCTGATCTACCTTGCTTTATAATCCTCTCCTTCCGCAAGCAAACCAAACTCTTTCGACTTTTTTTATAAATCTGTTCGAAGAACTCTTTCCTATTTCATGATTTAGGTATAGCTCGTTGCTGCACCAATTGCAATGTAATACATTTTTCGGAGTGTCCGAACATTATTTGCACCCAGAGTTTTATTAAATGTTTGAGATAATTATTTCCTTGAGTGTACATGCCCTTAGGAATGGCTAATTTTCAGGTGGTGTGACTAAAGGAAGATATGAGGCATTTAAAGGAAGAGGAATGGAAGCACAAAATCCATATTTGATGGGTGGTTACGTTATAGAGAGCCGCATATTCCAGTCGATGGTAAGAAATCCTTTTCTCATTCAGCATACTTATCCGCTTTCTTATAGCGAAGTTATTTTTAAAGTTGTGGAGGATGTGAATCATTGTTACGCCTCCATCGTATTAGTTTAAAGCCCTTCTCAAAGAGAGGAAAAAGATATCCGTTTTCAATCTCCTTAACGTAATCCATTACAGGGTACTTTCGTTTATTCTGCGAAATCGTTCGGGACTTCGCGGTAGTTTTCCATCATGAAGAAAAATAATCCGACTTTCTCCTTTTTAACTTTTAAAGGTAGCTCTCTGATTTTTCATTTTTCAAAATATTTTTTCTGCTTACTTTTTTTATTCGGCGTTGGTATTAGCAAGACACTAAATGAGAAAAATATATCGGTGTTTGATAATTAGAGAAGTCGTGTTTCAGTGATTCCCAAAATATCATGATTTTCTTTTCGAATCTCATTGGATCTTTTTTACTCTGGACCGTGACATTCCTATTCCATGTCATATTAAACTTTTCACGAAGTTGTATTAGGAAAGTGTTTTGAAATGCTAATGCCATCACCGGACTCCAAAATTCTCTGAACATTTACTGGCCATATGTAAAAAATTCTCTAGGAAATTGCAAACCATCAACAATCCCTTAATACAACATATATGGGACTATACACCAACTGTGCGTCAAAGAATGAAAAGGATCAAGGAACCCAAACGTATACTTACTCTGCTGGAGTCACACACCAAGAGGAAATGGGGAATGAAAAAAGAAAAAAAAAAAAA
>KZ308905.1:818946-871957 GCA_000376725.2 Ladona fulva | reverse complement strand
CTACCTTGGACGATCCGACAATGAGCGCAAAATAAGAGAAATAGATGCTAGGACGAGTCGTTTTAAGAATTCATTCTTTCCGCGAACTATACATGATAATAATAGGCTAAAAAAATAGTCCGAACGCCCGGTGTGTTCACCCCCTGCCACACACCGTAAGGCGGCTTACAGGGTATTTATGTAGATGTAGATGTAGAAAAGGACTTGGAGAAAAGGGTGTGGCAAGTCTAGCATATCTTAGGGCGATCATTTTTCCCGTATAATGCGGGACAGTCCCGTATTCTACCAGTGATCAGTGTTACATCTTTCTTTTGCCAGAAAAAAATAAATAATAGAACATCCACAAGAAGAATGATATGTGCAGTGCGCATATCATTTTTATGGAAAATAGGTAAATGCGATTTGTATCAACATTTGGAGTTAATTAGGACTACATTGCTTATGTCGATAATGCATATACGATTCGCATTCAAAGTGCAGTTAACGCTTGATATAAGCCTGCCTTCAGCTGCATATACCTCAGAGGCAAACAGTTTTTCCTGAATAAGCTAATTAAAAAACTCACCCTCGTTCCGAGGAGGCAGCGATGACGTTTCGCCGGAGCGACGTCATCATTATGGGCCGCCTCATATCTCCTCCCCCAATGCATTTAGGAAAAATCGCCCTCACTTATTTTTCTAAATCATTTAAATAGTGTGTAGTAAAAATTTCAACTGCGTAGGATCAAGTTTGTAGAAGGAGATCGATTTTTAATTCAGACGCTTATCAAAGGTCAATAAATGACGATCATATCTCAGAAACGTGGATTATGCTTTACGACTATATACCACATTTGTGCAAAAATTTTGGTTTTTCTGTGACTCCTGATCATTGTTCCACAAAGGTGTGAAGAAGACCGAGTCATGGATTTGCGCAAATTTGCTGTGTTTTGATTTGGTTTACGTCGACTCAGATACTGCAGGAGATCGATATTGACTCTTAATGTATATCATTTTAAAGGCAACTAAATGCTCTTTTGAACGATGTGCAACATGTCCCATTATAATGGAAGATCACCAATGGGCAACGCGTCAAAGTCCAGGTCTATACTACTTTCATTACCGACATTAGCATATTTGGAGAAATGCGTACATCATGTTGAACTTTCAGATATCGCAAACTCTTATATTTTGCAAAATTCGAAACATTCACAAAAATCCTTTAGGAAAATTCGAGCGCTTTGAGGCTCATTACTATTTGAAGGTTATTCCAACGGAAATGTTTTGCGAATTTTACTTACTCCGAACAGTGACCAGCAGTAAGAATCCACTCGGAGTTCAAGATGGAGCCGCCACAGTTATGAGAATCTCCAACTCTGAGTGAAATCTGGAAAGATATTTTATGATTTGGCATTCTATTAGTGTTAAACAAATACAAAAGCTTGTTATGATATTTCAAAACCTTTCATATTTTCTTGCCACACAAATAACGCAATCAAATGTAATCAAGCGTCTATGTTTTCCGACGAGAAATCGAATACCTGAAAACTATGAATATTCTGTAAGTTGTAGAAAAACTACACCATAAAGCTAACTGTATAATGTAACTTTTTCGTAATAAAAGTTAGTAACATCAAAATTTTAGAATTAATATTGTTCCAAAGAATGATAGAGTGGTGACCTCACAGCCGGACAAACCGCAGATTGAGGTCAAAATAAAGAGCAATGCTGCTGAGCAATCTCAGCTATGAGGTCAGCAGCGTAATTTATGCTTTCGTCTTCCACCGATATTTACAACGCTATACTAGGTTGTTTAATTAATTACTTTCTCAAACGCAAAACTTCAGCCAAAATATTACTCACACTGCCTAAAGAGATGCCTAGGGCTTCTACTAAATTTCTTTCGGTTAATCGACGATCTTCCAAAACCATATCCTGTATTTTTGCTAAGAGTTCTGGTGTTGATGCACTTTTTGGCCGTTCTTCACGTGGATCGTTTTCAGACTTTTACGACCACGTGTAAACTCAGCAACCCATCTTTCTACTGTTCTAATCGAAGGCGAAGAGTCCTTATACATTTTAACAATCGTTCATGAATTTGTTTTGGTGCTGCACCTTCCAAAAATAAGAGTTTTATCACTGCACGATATTCAATTTTTCCATCGTAAAAAAAATACTGTGACACGTCAACTTTAAACAGCTGTAAATATACGAATGAGTTGACAGATCTACATAAAACTACACACGTGTTCATGAAAAGGAAACACCATCTTTAGACGAATATATAACGAACCTAGCAGCGCCATCTCTTATCGAACGACAAAACTTATTGATCAACCTAGTAGAGTAGGCCTGGCCAGGTAATCGTTTGCTACGATCGATTTTGATACTTGTTACTCGATACCAATCGACTTGGAGAAGCACGTTTTGGCATTTACAGAAAGTAAAATAGTTAATATCCGTATTTCTGAGCCGTCCTCTGGGTTCGTTAAACCTATGGAACACTATAGTCAATTTTATTACAGGTAGATGCATAGTTAAGTTAAATAATTGAAGTCATAAAAATTAATCGGAAATGGTGAATCTTCTTGATGACAAACCGCAATCGACCAAATATCCCACGATAATCGACAGATCGATCGCCTTCGAACTGTTGGCCACACCTGGCATGGAGCATTCCTTTATACTTTTTATAAATGAAATCAGTGTAAATAGTGAAGAATAGGTTATATACATCAGCGGTATATCCTTGGCCCTTTAGACACCCTGCGGTTATTTTGTACGCTAAATTCGGCTTTTTGTCTCTTTCTAAACGCATACCCTCATTTAAATTATTTCGTTTCCCAGTTTTATATGCGTACTCCATTGATTTTTTACTATTTTCATAATTTTAGATCCGTTTCGCTTGTGATACTAAGTCAAATAAAATGGAAAATATTCCAATTAAGTTCACTCAGCGAATGCATTTGCTTCCTCATGTGGAATTCTGAATGTAAACTATTTGACTGTAGGCGAGACGAAAATCAAGTCCAGCCTAATAATTTATTACGGGGGCAAAGTGCTTCATATGTACGACCTTTTGATGAAGAAAGGTCCTCCACACCTGCTTTATACACTGTATCCGAGACTGAGAAAAATATATTGTCTTCTATATCTATAAAAATCGGCATAGTCTTAGTAGCATGATATTATAGCAGTCGAGGCTTCACATCCTAAGGAAGCCGCAGAGTCTACTTTCAGCGTATTGAAAAACTATCTTTTGTAGCTGAAATTTAGCGAAATCCTGGCTTTGAATCCAGGCTGTGTCATTAAGATTACTTTTATACTGTGATATATTTCACCACGAATTCAGTTGAGGACACCCAATGTTACTTTCTTGGAAGTAGAAAAATATGCAAATAGAAAGACTTTAGGTAATGAACAAATAAGGTAAACGTTAAAATGTACATATTAAGTTCAGTGTCCAGAAATTCAAAGACGAAGGATGGATATTGAAAGATGTGTAGGGTAGGCTCTGTAAGGAGAACAAATTCATGAAATATCGCGGTATGCGAAGGTAAAATGTGAACTTATATCTCACCTGAGCTGGGTACTGTCTCCCGTCTACAATTTCACCACCCACCACATAGGGATCTACCGGGTAGAGTGGATTCGAAGCGGCACCTATCCATCCTCTTCTTTGAGTCGAAGGAATGGCTGTTTTAAATAAAACCGTTATGAAATCAATAGAAAAACTAAGTTATTCATTTTCAATACGGTATACTCTTGTTCGTAATATTATCAAAAAGGTAATGTTTAAACATTCATTCGTCAATACATTGTTTCAAGAGGAAAATAAACCTGAATAATAAATTTGAAAACATTAACCTCTTAAAGATCTTGCGGTTTTCTATATGATGATTATCGGTGATAATTAAAAGTGAAGCATACTATGGTATATGCATAGCTATAGATATAAGATATGAGTCAATACTGTAGAACGAAGTCAATCGTTCATGAGCCGTATGGTCACACACGAGTGGGAATCCGTATGGAGCAAATGACACGTAATTTAATTTACTTTGCTTAGCTCACATTTCTACAAATCGTATGAAAGTAAGTCTTGGTCTTCAAATTATTTGATTCCTTCTACTATTCAAATTTAGCTTCATTCACACTATATGTAACCCTATTGCACACTCCTTAGTTTTATTAACTAACCTTGAGAGACGCCGATCACGGCCAAGGCCAATACAAGGATTTGGCGATACATGCTGAATGGCCGAAGAAGATGGAAAGATGCCATCCTTCTCCCATTCGAGCCTTTTATACTCTCTTTTCGTCTTGATTAATAGATAATCTACGATGACAAGCTCTATTTAGGTGCATTGAACTCAATCAAATATTTCTCATGGAAAGAATTCATCACCTTTTTTATCGGACAAAAGATGCAATCGATTTTTCCAATCAATTGAAAGTTCGATAAGAACTTTGTGCTTTCTTACAATGCATCGATAGCCTCTTCTTTGAAATCATAACCTCATCAACCTTGACAACAATCATATAGGGAAAAACATTCCATTATCAAAAATGAAAATTGATAACTGTGATATTTACGGGGAAAATTCAACAAAAGAGGAAATTTTGGGCTACAGATTGACAAGGAAAACGGGTGAGGGTGAAGTAACGCAAGATGGTGCGCACCCAGGAAAATTCCCAAGGAAGAATGTACTTGAAAAAAAACGGACTTCCCGGTCCCGTCAGACATTTTTCAAGTCAATTCTTCCTTGGGATTTCTACCGACTGACCTAAACGAATATATGTATCTATCAAAGTTGATATTTTCTATCACAATAAAATAGTAATTAGTAAGCATATCAGTATTTAATTGTTTTTCAGTAAAGTTACCTTTATTTGAAATATGGAATGGTTAACGAATCATAATAATTAGAGTTGTAATAGAAATTCGTGAAATAATAAAACTCCAGTTCCATTTCATTTCCGAAGTTACCTCCGTACGATTATGGAGACATTGTTATCGAGTGCAAGGTGCGGAGGAATATTCAGATGCCATCTAAATTATTTTCGTCTCTTTATTGGAACATAGCATTGGAGAAATAAACAGCATTAACCATACATATCTTCATTTTATATTCTGAAATTCAATATAACCGACGCAGGCAAAATTTGCCATTAATTTCTCATCATGTTCTTATTGGTAAAAGTGACTATTCGGAATACAGTAGTAAATATTTTGCCATTGAGCAGTTACAATTCTGTTCAACAGCTAATTAATCGATCAAAATCTTTTTACTTGAATTACACCTGGTTAAATATTTCTTCTCGCAATTGGAAAATCCTCATAAAGTAAGTTGTTGAAACCTCTCTCTAATTCATTGTCACGGGGAAAAAATTTGCCGGCAACTTGCAAATACGCCTTTAGGAGTATTTTCCTATTATTAGTGAACAGCCTTGTCTCCAAATTCCAGCGATTATCTCTTCTTGTGCAGAAAAGCGCACATATCCCTGGAGTTGAACGGATAGCTTAGTCAAAATTGAGAATCCTTTGAATAAGGGATTGAAAATGGCTCATGAAAATTGTAAGAGAATTAATTGATTCAACTAGATTTTTAAAACGTCCTGATACTATGGATAAAAGATAAAAGAGTTATTCTTTCAAAAGTATTTCGTGTTTTTATTAAAAAAATTCCCTATCTTGGCACGTTTATTAAATGAAATACATTCATTGAATTCTACTAAAACGCATTATCCTGTGACACTTGCATAGGGGAGGTGTATATTTGATGGATGTTACTTGCACAGTACTGTGAATTGTAATACAGCGACGGAGTGAGTTTCAATTAATTGCATATTTTACGAAATCGAATTATTTACTTATCGAATGTCTTGAGTCACATTCATAAGTTAGTAATACTATGCGTTTGTATTGTTTCCGTCTTAAAATCAGATCAGTGATTTGATTGCTCCTTAATGTTTCATAAACATAATGGCAATAATATCCTTATAAATAAACAATTATTTAATCTTAGAAGCTTTAAGCTCATAGGGAACCCTCGCGTTTAATGAACTTAGAAAGAATAAATATAAAAATGGTAAAATAAAGAGCTTTGTGCACGCTTGAGGGCAGATCAGATTTAGATACACAAAACCTGCAATTTACTAACGGTGAAACATCCTTCGTTAAATTAAAAAGCAAAATATATTTCCTTGACGCATAACGTAATAATTACAAAGTGTTAAATCATATTTTTCAGGTCTTCTTATCTTTTGGCCTTTTTTCCGTTGAAAGGGCAAGATACCGGGGAATTAACCAGATTAGAAAGATAACCTGTCGTCCTTATCAGATTTCACATCTTTCCTACACTAATATTAAGCTTTAACACTTATTATTTATAAGCTACTTCATCATGCATATAAAAAGCAAATGTGTGTCCGTTCGTCCGTCTGTCCGTCTAACAGTCTGTCCGTCCCCCTATTTATCTCAGAAACTTGACTTAGAGACCTGAAACAAACTGCATTGTATTTCTACGATGCTGAAACCCAAGGGAAAACTATTCTCATCTCTGTAAAGGCCCGGGTTCGAACCCAGGAGCACAAAATTCGTTTCCATAGGACGTGTACGTAAATTACGTTTTCATGACTTGCAGAGGTCGTTTCTTTTGCAAAATTAAATTAGAAACAATGGTCCTACGAAATTGAGAAAAGTCACATCATTGAATCATTCATATAAATTCGAAATTGCAAGAACTAAGATAAAATAAACGGAAATTAAAAAAAAAGTTCGGAAATAAACGACCCATCCCTTTGACGACCGAGGCAATTGTTAAAAATTGATTTCATGAGTTTTCCCATATAAATGCACGGGGATAATCAGTTAGTATACTTTTCCATATATATGTATACCCTGCAGAGGTTCCAAAAGAAGAAGGGCCAAAAAAAAAAAAATTGGTCATAGATTCTTATTTTAGTCGTGAAATATTGATATAGATCCGAACTTTTGAGGACTTTTTAATTTTTCGGAAATACACAATCCATCCTTACTAGTCCATATATATAAAACAGAAATTCTGTGGGTTTGTTTGTGGGTTTGCGTTTTTGTTTGTCTGAGATTGGAGTCCACACCGTTTGTCCGATTTGCGTCAAAATTTGCATACGTGCTCTCTGAGATTCAGAAGAAAGTACTGTTACCTTTTTATTTGATAACTTTGCTGGGTTTGAACAAAAATTGTTCAGATAGATTTCCATAAGAAATACACGTAAAGTTCGATTTCATCGGTTAGAGGTTGTATTTCTTTTGCAAAATTAAATTAGAAAGAATGGTCTTATAAAATCAAAATAAGTACCAAAAGTAGGGAAATTAAATAAATATTCTTATTATTGTTGCAGAATATCGCTTTCGATTCAAGGTTGCGAGAATTTAGATCAAATATACGAATATTAAATGAAATTTTGAGGTTGTAAGCAACCCGTCCCCCTGACGACCAATACGATTGTTGATTCCGAGTTCATGCATTTTCCCTTAAATATGCATGTGTATTTAGGCACATTTAAAAGAAATTGACGATATGAAGAGGAAATTATTCAGAGATTTTAACTATTACTGTCACGAACAATTTGTAGTGATGAATCGCAGGGGCAACAAACATACGTAGCACCGTAATGAACTAATGGAGATAAATGAGTAATTTTTTGTCTATCAATTCGTACTCTTGACATATTTTACGACTAATTTTACGATTAGAACCAGAAGTTGAAAATCTTGCAAACTTGCACATTAACTTGAGACAAGTTTCATAAGAAGGATATTCCATGAAGATTCACATTCTTATCGTTGATTGTAGATTTCGGCTTCGAACGTTGATTAGAAAATGTTTGTTTTCGATAACATCTCCCATTGGACTAAACTAAGATGCGAGATATTATTTTCCCTTGTGCACAAATAGGTATTATTCAATCCGACTTCTAGTCTCCCCGTTGTGAATCAACGGGCACTTCAGCTTTATTTGTTCACACTGTTTTATATCTGGATCTGTCTTTTATTTTCTGATTTTCGCTCTACTTCCTAAGATTTTCCATCAATACGAACCTGTCTTTGAGCTCCTGACCTTACTTTTATGAATCGGTGTCCATTAACAGATAGATCGTTCAGTGTTGGCTTATCAAACGGGATCAAACTTAAAATTTGAAAAATAGTTATCTTCTCCGTTTTAATGTATGTTTTATGTTCAAAATTTAAGTCAACACTTAAGTCTTAATAAGAGAGCCAATGAGAGTCCCAGTTGGAGCAGTACCCCACTCTCCGTGAAGCTGTTATCGGGCTAATATGTGGCGATAGCGTGGATTATTTTTCACACTATTATTCCTACTGTACTTTGTAAGCACCAACTACTTTGTCATTTTTATGTACTTCCGCTTTGGAATATCCAATAGTTAATCTCATATAAGAGTGTATTCAAGGAGAAACACCAGATGAAAAAATTCACGAGGAATTGATTTTCCTAAAACTCCTGTTTACATCACCTAATTTGCAAATGATATTCCTTAAAATTCTTCCAGTGATTTTATTTTATTAATTGAGAAAAAGGGACTGAAGTACGATTAATGATACCCAAATTAATGATGAAATTATAAAAAATCCAAATTTATAACAAAACTTTATTATTATTTATAACACAATTCGCACATGAAGGGTAATTACAAAATAATAACTCTATGCTTTAAGATGCTCCTCAATCCAGTCGATGTAATCGGATACTTCGGTGAAGACAGTGGGGTAGCCCTTTTCAGCACATGGCCTTCCCCAGGAGACGATGCCTATGATTTCGCCGTTGACGAAAAGTGGGCCACCAGAGTCTCCCTGTTGAAAAGACATGCAAATTTGCAAGATTTCGACTCGTTATAATTATAGAGCTAAAAAATTCGGCAATTTATTCCAGCAATTCATTGAGCGAAAAGGAAATTATGGGAGAGGGGCAGGCGAAATTCGGACGAAAAACTGTTGTTAACGTTTGTTACTCGAGTGGAGTCCTCATCAGCCCAATTGGGAATGAGTCCGCATTTGCTGAAATAGATACTTGGTCCTTTACATTGGGAGTATTCTTTACTCGATTTTGTTTGATAAAGTTGTATATGATTTTTTTCATCCAATCGTGAAATTAGTGGAATAACCAAAATGAATAATTATGAGTGAGTATTACCGCAATAACCAACACCAAGTACTGCAAGTATTTAGGCATAAGGTCAGGGAATTTTTTTATGTATTACTCGATATCACTTCTTCGTATAGGGCTGTAATTTTGTAAAACCATGCGACAGAAACTCCGTTATTACTGAAGTTATCACTTACCTAGTCATAAGTTATATTTCAACAAAAAAAACAGTCGTTAATTTCTGCAAATTAACATTTTGATGTGAATACCATTATCTCACTCCCTACAACCGTGGCCGGACAACTGAGCGCCTGCGCTCAGTTGTCACGCGCGCTAATAGATTATTAAGAAATACTGTTATAGTTACACCTCTTAAACAAAGAAGCGTATAACTATAACGATATTTGAAAAACTCTGCCATCCGTAAGATTGTCAGAAATTAATATAAAGTAGTTTTACGTTAACTGAAGTAGTGAGACGCGCTCAGTTGTCGCAGTGCTGAATTGGTCTAGATCTTTGTTAATACACGTGTTGTTTAACATAAATAATGTTAATATACAATGTAGAATGTTAAAATTGTACAAGGTGTGATTTAAGGGTCTTTAAGTTCACATAAAAAGAATTTTTGTCACATATATCGAAGAGTTGACGTAAATACTGCCGACGACATTTAAGCGAAATACTGCCGTCATCCGTGGTTAAACAAAGAAATAACTCACTATAGCAGTATTCTACATATTATGCTATCTGTCAGATTGTCAAAATTAATATAACATAGTTTTTAGGCTAATTTTAGTAGTGAGACGCGCTCAGTTGTCGCAGGCGCTCAGTTGTCACGCGCTCAGTTGTCGCGCGCTCAGTTGTCGCGGAACCCCCTACAACACACCAAAAGGCGGCTTGTAGGACATTAATATATATAAAAGTAGAAAAGCGATGAGATACGCATGGTTCACATGCTTGGAATTTAGAAGAAAAAATTGAAAGAGAAAAAGTCTGCCGCAACCGGGAATCGAACCCCAGTCTCCCACTGTAACTTAGAAGACCCGGGTTCGATTCCCGGCTGCGGCAGAATTTTACTCTTTCAATTTCTTCTTCTATTAATATATATGCAGATATGGTAATTTCTCAGTGATTATTAAAATCCTGAATCAGTATTAAACACTGACGTATTAGGTAGATCCGCCCCTGATGTCTATGATAGTTTTCAAACTTACATTGCACGCATCCTTTCCTCCCTCTCCTCCAGCACAGATCTGAGTAGGACGCACTGTGTTTCCGTCCTCGTAGTAAGTACTGTTGCACTTCACGTAATCGACGATGGGAATTTCAACCTTGCGAAGTTCGTTAGGAATTGGTCCCCAGGCCTAAATAAATAATTCAGCACCTCATTAAAGTTATTGATAGTCGAAAATAGTCAATGTTTCATAACAAGTTATGCAGTATTTAAAATTACTTGGAAACTTCTGAATGCCTGGTAAATAATCCGTTTTTAGGGATTTGAGTGATACAAATCGAAATCAGTACAAATTTTAAGGATTAAGGAAAGGTGAACTTCTTTGCACGATGAAGTCATGCGGCCAAAAAGGTTATTATTCCCTTTTCAATAGAAATTTCAACCTACCTTTCCGTTTGACAGCATAAACTCTTTATTCAATTACAGTACAACACGTCCTTTCGTCGCCAAATAATGTTTCATCCACCTGATACCTCATTTATTTTAGACTATTTCTTCTCGTTCTTCATACACATATGTGTACAATATATTTGATACAATTATTTAGTATGAAAGTTTTATAAAATTTTATCCCGTTCATTTTTAAATATTGTCTTTATGATATTCTTTATTTTATGTTTGCTACATTTTATTTGTATTCCATTATAAAGGTATTGTGCAGTGTATGGATTTAGTCTTAAATAAACCAAAGAAATAAAATATATGGAATAACGTACATAGTCTAGTTAGTTAAAATGTTAGTCTAAAAATTCTTCGTAAAACTCACGCGAAGAATATTATTGAAACGGGGGTTTCTACTAACATATTTATGCTATGTATGCACTTACTACTTAAAGAGTAGGTAATGATTATTTTTTGATTGAGGACTTTTTCTGTCTATTTTTTTAAAAACTGATTTATTTAGTAATTCGGATAATGGGCTTTACTTACAATTTTTCGATTAAAATGTACAACGTTTGTAAGAGTATAAATTTTCTCCACCAAAATTAAGGAACAAAATAGTAGACGAAACGATATATTATTTCACCCATAAGACTCTCTGCTACACCATAAAAATCTTATATATGAAAAAGCTTGAACAATCTCATAGCAAAACAGGTTTTGCAAGGTTAAATCGAAAGTGAAGATAAAATTTAGATGATATCAAAAATAAAGGAAAGTTACGCAATATTTCCCAATGACCTTATTTGAAACACTTCTTTTTTTTTCTTCATGGTTTGAAATTTTTTCATTGGCGCGTCCTTGGTGCAAAGAATCAAAATATTCGTGACTGTTCTTAATGTTTTCTGGGAATACAACAAAAATTGCCATAGATTAGATTACACAAATGTACTTTTCGTGTGATTTTTTGTCTTTCTTTTTTATATATCTGCGTACCTATTCTAACATTCGTACGTTCCCATTGATCTCTTGTTCATGTATCTGCCTTTTGCAACTTGTACCTCGAGTATAATTTAGATCTAGATTTGTACCTTGCAAGCCGCCAATGGCGTATGGCAGGTCGACATTCAGTATAAAGAATCAATCGATTTGGTCTCTAATTCGAGGTATCTCTCCATGACAAGGAATAACAAGGCATATTTATCTTTGATACTGCACTATTAAATATTATTCAATAACCCAGGTATCTACGTGATCAAATGATGTGATTGTAATGCTAAACAAAAGGTATGGGTAAAATTGTGTCCTTTTAGTTAGTTTGTGACCCTTCCATTACAAAACGTACATTCTAAAATTCGTATATTTTAATATACTCTTTACATCAGTGAAGCCACTGGCTTAATTTTCTTAGTGAAATTGGCGGAAACAAGGAAATGTAAAGATTATAACACCCTCCTATAAATCTTGTAGCATTGGCAAAATTGCTACGATTTGATTTTTGATCGAATTGATAAAATAAACTTTCAGTTTAACTTTTCTTATTGATCATTTCTCAGAAACTATTTGTTATAAGTTTGTTTGAGGCATTAATTATTCGCTGGCTTATACATAGAGGACGAAAATAAATCTCATACTATTGTTTAACTAACTTTCAAACAACTTAAGCTGACTCTCCCAAGACTGATGTTAATTTGTATTTTAAAAGTGAGAGTTCATTTGAATAAACATTTTATCGGAAATGTTCCGAAATTGAAACCTTCCGGAGAGTTTACCACTTTAATTACTAAGCAATAGCGATGGTTTTATGGCTCGTTAGTACATTTTTGATTGCAAACTCTCTATCGTATGGTCATTCTATGACCTGCGAGTGCCTTTCAGCAAACCGAAATGGAAAACTTTTCATGCTGTATTTCTTAGGAGTCTACTTACACTCGTTCTTCCCCATCCAATAACTGTGGCGGTGCTACCAGCGGGTGTTTCCTGTCCCTTCTTCGGCAGCTTCACGGGAGCAACACCGTCTCTCATCTCAATGGGAGGACTGACCTTTAAGTGAGAGTAAGTTGGGTGTTAGAAATCTTTTTAGGAACGCTACTTCAATATTGAATTAATAAATAAAAGATAATATAGCGTTTATATGCAGGAAGATTTGCAATCCTTCATAACGGATGCCGTATCCTGAATATCTTCAGTGCAATGTCTCACTTTTGATACTTATTGAAATGAATGATAGACTATCGATACGCATCATATATATGGATAAATGATTACAGGAAATGACTGTTCTGATCAATTTTATTTCTTTTTGGGTGATTTGGTTAGAGCTGAATACGTTTAAAATAAATTACCAATGAGCTAGTTTCTAGCTTCTTGAAGATAAGGAAACGATCGCTTTGGTTGAAGACATTGTGGAAAAAGAAATTCATTATGATCCATTTGATTCATTATTATGGGTTGGGTTAGTATTCTGGATTTTTGAGCACTAAGGCAATCTAATTACGGTGTATAATTCATATTTATATCGAAATGTTTAGTAATTTCTGTGGACGTTGCTGAGCTGTGTTGTTCATTAACTATCAGAAATTTACAGCAAAAGATGTATTTACCGTATATATTCGAATATAAGACGCACCCAAGTTTTGGGAGTCCTGTGAAGGGAAAAAACCTGCTTTACGATTATGCATTTTATATCGCGTATCTAAAACGAAACCAAATATAGGAAGCTCTATAAACGATTAAAGAGTCTTAGATTCGAGAATATATGGTAAATTCTTACGCACTCATCTTCTGAAAGGTCTGTCTTCCATTACGAATTCGAACACTCCTATTTACTTTTATTCTTTTCCTAATACCGAAATGCTGAAGCAGAAGTTTGAATGACAACAAGATTTTTTTTTTTTATGTATAAGCTGAACACCATGACAATAATTTTTACCTTCATGATAGCAATATCGTTGATCCAGGAATCTGATGGGTCGAACTTTTCATGAACTCGGATTTCCACTACTTGGTGTGATACTCCGCCATTATCCAGGAGATTGGAGCCCTCCACAACATTAAGCTCACTTGGTGAGTAGCTAAATTAAACAGAGACAAAATACGTTTACAATCATAATACAAGCAATTACTCGTGTACATGATTAAGCCAGTGACGAAACGATAGTGTTTTACGAGTATTTAGGCTGGGTGGTATTCAATATATGGAATTGTTTGTTATTTTTCTGAGTTAAGTCTGAGTTGGTTTCCTTCTCTCCTGAAAACTGTTCCAAGTCGATGCCATATATGAAGAATTTTGGAAATATTATGGACAAAGAGGTAAACAGAAAGACTTAAGAAAAACTTTTTTGTACTACATTATATGAATTCTGGTAGTTTTTGACCAGTAGCGACGGAAAATACTCCAAGTTATACCATGTTTTACCCTAGCAAAAGACTGTATTCTTCGAGTTATGATAAATAATTCAATAAGTTTCACAATAATCATAATGGAACCATACTCGTAATTTGTGTGACTAAATCTCAGGATAAACACATACGAGTAAATACCCTGCAAGCCACCTTTCGAAGTGTGGCAGAATAAAACTTTATTTGAATAGGAAATCACGAATTCATTTTCAAATTCATCAATGATTAGAATCCTCAAGTCTCTACTCAATTCTTTAATTAAGACATTATTTCTGTTTTGCAAGAATTCTATTTTTTCAATAGATTAGCGTACGATTGTGTTTGTGAGCATCCTGTACTCCGCAGTTGCGCTATATTCACAGAAAACGGAATGCTCGTATATTTTCTTACATTTATGCATTTTTATGATCTTGAAATTGAAAACGCCAGGAAGAGTTATGGTCGTAAAAAATGTGTGTAGCTGATGAATTCGGGTTAAACTCCAATCAAAATATATGTATATATCCCGCTAAATATTATGTCATTTGCGCAGTGGACGAATTCTGGTTTGGAAGAGTCCATTTCCGAAGAGGGTTTCCGGGAGGGGTTCGGGTATCAGTCTTTTTTATCAAGCTCATTGTACCCTTTTCGATCCACTTTCTCTCTCCCCCCTACCTTTGTTGTACGTGTCCGAGTGCCGTAAGCTTTCGCGATTTTCGTAACCGTTACACATACAATTTTAAGTTAAATGCCAGACGCCGAAAGGCAGTTTGCAGGAAAATTTACATAGATGTAGATGTTTATGAGCTTAACTTTTTCTTCAACTTCATCTTCAAATGCATTTTACTTACTCTGAACAGTGGCCAGCGGTAAGAATCCATTCGGAATTCAAGATGGACCCTCCGCAGTTGTGAGAATTTTCTACTCTCAGTGAAATCTTGAAAGTAAAAACGTGTGGAATCTCATTAACAAGTTTCATTTCAAAAATTTACATTTACTAACTATGCTTTCCTTTCAGACAATTATTACGATAGCAATTTTCGTTCAAAGTTGAGTAGCTGCAAGTCAGTTTCAATAAGTTTATTTAATAGTTCATACAATTACAATATCACGAATGTTTTGAAGCGTCGATACGCGGGTAAATGCTAGTACAATGGTAGCCGTAATGAGTGCTGTCATCGTCCATGCAGATTTCAAAAGGTGAAGAACTAATATGCTACGTAGGAACTAAATTTTCAAACTATTACTAAATATTGAAGTTTACGATCACGTAAGCATCATTATAGGCAGAATGAAATCGGTCATGTTCATTGTGCAACTTAGATGTAAATTTTCCATTCTAAATTCTCATAGAATCGTTATACTTATATACCAGCGTCTTGTTTTTGTTAAAACTTTAGTAACTTGGATTTCTTTACATAATCCCTTGCCATGAATAGAACTTTCCCCGTAGCAATCACCAACTAAGATGTCGTAAAATTAGATAAATGTTAAAATGGTAAATGATCGAGCAAGCCTTACTCTATCATCTATTATTTATTTATTTATTTAAGAATTACCCGTCGCGATTAGGTCGTGGGACCCGGTGGCAACGGTTGAGGGGGTGCAAAAACAATGTACTAACTGTCCGGCATTCGCCCAAAGACGGGAGGAAAACCCCTCCAAAAACCTCCCGCAGACAGTACACATTCTATAAAACCAATTAATATATACATACAATACATCTGAATAAACATACATACATAAAGCTGAAAATAATTTTCCCACATATTTCCCACCATATTTTGCAATGTCTATACACATATATACATATAAGTTATACATAGTCGAGTTCAAGAGACTTAAGTTAAAATACATTACATAATGAACATGCAACATAAGAACTACATAGAATTTAGCAGCTTTTAATTTTTGCTTAGAAGATTTTAATGTTTTTAGGCATTGGGATGAGATTACTTCTATCTCTCAAAATTAAGCAAAACTTCAAGAAGGCTGTAAAAGTGTCTTACCTGAGACGGGAACTCTCGACCCTCCACAATGTCACCACCCACAATGTATGGTTTTACGGGGAAAAATGGATTCGATGCTGCCCCAATCCATCCCCATTTTTGTGGAGATGCTTTAAAGAAGAAGATTTTCCGAAATTAGTGAATAATTCCTTCACAAAAGATAAGATAACTGTCTACCTAACAATTACTGGAGTTAACAAATTAGCATGGACATGGACCATGCGCCATTTTTAACCGCAATCTGCATAGAAACATATAAGGACGAATTGAACAATCGCAACAGGCAAGAAACAACTATGTTCTGGGTTTTACGAATGATTAACAAAGTCTTCACCAGCATTCCTGTAATTTACTTCGTAAAAATCCAAGGGTTAACTTTTATTTGTCATAATGAACTATAATAGTAAATAAAGAGTTTAATTGCCATTTATAATATTAGGATTTACGTCTTTTGGCATACTACCATTCGGATAGCCATTAACGTTTACACTGTGCATCTAAAGAAACTTACCTTGAGATGCCCCAAACAGGGCAAGAGATAGGATGAGGATTTGATGGAACATGTTGACTATTTGGGATGAATGCCAATAGCTTATATTCACCTGCCGTCTATATATATTTTATTCGCAGCCTACCTATCTTTCTATTGGGAAAAGATAACCTTCAGCTGTGATTTCCCAATTTTGTAATAGAAAACCGATACAGCGAGTTTATCGATGACGAAAAGGAAGAGTAAGGATAGCCATTCTTATCCAGAAATCAGTGCTTACTGCTTATTGTAATTTGTTGGTCATTTATATTCGCAACTCACTTTATCACATTCTTTATCGTAAGGCATTAAAACTCATTTCTTATTCTTAATACAAATGTATTAATCCTCATTTAAGATTTTACACATTTTTCTACTATATTTCTTCACCAGACCTCTCCTATTGACATTATATGGCGCTATCTTCTTCCCATAAGCTTAACTTTTCTCACGTTAGCCACTCTGTACTTTTCCTGTATTAAGCAATTGGAATTCACCTCGAGCTACTTGCACGTTCCTTGTTTGAAAATTTGAGTTTTTACAATATTCCCGATATATTCATATGTTTTGATGCTATAAACGATAGAAAACCCATCTTATGTATTACTTGTACCTCGGATTTTGTTTCGACCTTTCTCCCATTTGACAATTTCAATTCTATTAGGTATGCAATCTATCTCAAGATTGCTTACAAAGTTTCTTACATAATTTTATATATATTAACACGCACAATGAAAAATAATATTTCAGGATGAAAATTTACTTTTTCCTCAACTATTGCAGGAGTTCATGGAACAACGATATTTCTACTGGCTGAGTTGAAATTTCGAGAGACCTCTACCGCGAGGGTACATCTACATCTACATAAATACCCTGCAAGCCGCCTTACGGCGTGTGGCAGGGGGTGAAAACACCGGGCGTTCGGACTATTTTTTTAGCCTATTATTATCATGTATAGTTCGCGGAAAGAATGAATTCTTAAGACGACTCGTCCTAGCATCTATTTCTCTTATTTTGCGCTCATTGTCGGATCGTCCAAGGTAGCAGGGGGGTCTCATAATATCTACTATATCTTCCGCAAATGTAGTTTCCCTAAATTTATCAAGCAATCGCAATCTAGCTTCTAGTCTCCTATCTTTTAAAGATTCCCAACCTACATCTGACAGCATTTTGGTTACGCTTGCTTTTTTATCGTAGCACTTCTTAACAAAACGTATCGCTTTTCGTTGTACTTTCCCCAGTTCACGGATGCATGTATCGTCTGCCAGAACCCATATACTTGATGCATATTCAAGATGAGGCCTAACCAACGCAAAATAACATCGTTCTCTAGCTTTTTCGTCACATTTACCGACAATACGCCTAATGAAACCGAGTTTTCTAGTTGCTTTAGCACAAATGTTACGGATATGCGTGCTCCAGTTCATGTTATTCGTAAGAGTGATTGCGAGATATTTTACCGAGTCCACTACTTTAATTACTGTTCCGCTAATACTGTACGAATTATTCTGGCGCAACTGTTTTCTTTCGAAAAAATTTACTACGGAGCATTTGCTTGTGTTTAGGTCGAGTTGCCATTTTTCGCACCACCGTTGAGTACGAACTAAGTCGTTTGTTAGGGATTCCTGGTCTTCCTCGCATGATATTTTTCTATATATAACTGTGTCATACGCGAATATCCTCACTTTACTATCGATTTCGTGGCTCAAGTCGTTTATGTATATCAAGAAAATAAGGGGCCCAATCACGCTGCCCTGGGGTGCGCCTGAGGTAACTTTGACTCTGTTTGAAGTAACACCATCGAGTACCACTTGTTGTTCCCTATCGCAGAGAAAGAGTAATTAATTAAATTCCCTATCTCAGAGAAAGAGGTAAAAAGGGTAATTTGCACCTCACAGTTTTTTGTATAGATATATATCTATATATATTTGTATAGATGGTGCTCCTCAAACCATTGACTAAGCATAGTAATTAGGGATTAAATCGTAAGGAGATTGGAGAAATAAGCCTCTTTTCATAAATTCCAAGATTATAAATGTGAAGCTATTCGCGCAAACACAATTTTTCTTCTTTTTCAAGGTATACATTTCACATCTAACTAAGTAGTATCTATTTTATCAGCAGAAAATGAAAACTTCAGTAAGAAATCGATTTCTGCTTTATTTTCCTGCTTTTAGTAATCTAAAGACTTGAACTATGTCTCTGAATCAGGCAGCTCAATCGTTTATGTTATTTTGCGGATGAGCTGAGGAGTTATCAACATTACCATTAAGTTCCTAAAAATAGTATTAGATATCAAGAGAGCGCCGTTGTTACAAACCGCTTCTTAACATTGCAATATCACCTAGTAATGGATTGGATTACATTCATTTTTTATTCCCTCCTCCAGAATCTTTCAATACTGTTTTGTAAATTAAAAACTAAATTGGATGTTTAGAAATCGAAATAATAATATTACAGCGTTTTAATTTAAGACATTTTGAGACTTACAGGTTCTTTTTTACACCTATCCCATTGTTTTTGAGTAATAATTTGTAAAATAATGATCTGTGGAACAAACAGTAAACGAAGAGGAAAGTTTAAATATTGTAGATATAAAATAAAACATCAAATTTTGTTACAAAGTGATTTATATTGCTCCAATATCTACCATTGGGCTTTCCCTATTGGCTCAGAATCCTCTCTTTATTGTTATCAAAATAACGACAGGTTTCTTTTCAAAGCAAGCTTATTGTGAAGCAAAAGAAACCCCCATTTTATTAATAAACATTCAGATTTCGATCTGTGAAGTGTTAATGCTGTGTAACGCTGCTAGAAAAGGCCTGCGAGATAACATGTTTCCGATAAGATATCGCGAAACAAAGAGAGATCAAGAATGATAATTTGGATCGTCCGAGGGATTCCCCACTTCCTACAGTGCACCAAGCATTTATGGAGCTTACTGCCACAAAGATGTAGGAGTCCATGAAGAAGCTTTTCAAGAGGGAAGTGGCTTCAGATACTACTTTATCCTTAATCTTAATGTACCAACAATATTAGTGGCTGAAGTCGTTTTAAGAATTCATTCTTCCCGCGAACGATACGCGATAACTATAGGTTAAAAAAATATCCGGGTGGCGACAGAAGCGTGGTCAAACATTATTATTGTTATTATTGCAACAATATTATTTGTTGTTTTCTATGTGATACGCACGACTTATCTAGGAAAGATTAAGGTGTGAAATTTGATTGGCAAACATTTAAAGCAAAGAATCACGGATAACTCAAGACGAGAGAGAAATATTTGTGCAGTGGATTTAATCGAAAAATTGGAATCAATAAAAGATTTTCTGGCACAAACAATAAGTCTTCTTCAGGTTTCCGAATATATATTTACAAGAGGTTTAATTGGAGCCTTTCCTATATTTGCAAATAGCTTAGCGAATTTCATTGCAACTTCCGTTGAGTGTTGCTGATAAGATAATGAGGCTCAAAATCGATGTGAACTATTGACTCATGATATCTATTTACTACGTCAGGATGCGGAATATGCGTAATTAACTGTTACTGATGTTTTGTGACCAATGAAATCTGAGGAACGAAGTCATAAAACACTGGTTTTTCAAAGTCTAACAAAATAATTTTTACCTGAAAATTAGGAAATTAATGGTTTTGGTATTTAATTTTAAGGGGCGGCAAATTATGTTCGCACCCGAATGGCAGATAGGCCGGGCGCGGCTCTGTAAACTAAATACACGTCTTGGAGGCGTAGGGTTAGCAAGCTATCCTGGCAACACTCAGTATCCTGGCAACACGCAGGATGGAATCGCGGTCCTAGCTGAGATATTGCATTGCTTGCTGGGTATTTTTCACATCGTGATTTTTTGTTTCACAGTTGGCGAGTAAATAAATATTTTTATATGCAATGAGGATTGTCCTCTTAATATCATCACATTTATTGTATTACTTACTTCGTTACTCACAGCTCTCGGAGGGGAGCAGAAATTATATATAAGGATAGTGTATTTATTTATATAATTTTTTTATCAAATCACCAATGCTAATCCATTTTTCAAATGCATACAGTTTAAGCTCCAGGTCTTAAGTCCTCAGCATTTACTGTCTTAGTATATGTATGCGGTCCTACTACTATGTCATATTTTTCATTTGTTTTTTGGTACAGGATAGAGAAAAATGTATTTTTGATATACTTTTGTCTCAGTCTTGATCATGGCTGTGAATATACGTATAAAAGCTACTGAGGTATGTATTGTTGAATAATGGCATTGATTAAGGTCTCTCCTTTTTGAATTCTACAAAATGTATTACTTCTAGGGTCATTGTGCTTCACTTACGCGAACTTGTTTCCCTTATAGCATTCTGTCTCAGTGAGAAAAGCAATGGCAAACTACCTCACTCGTTTTGCCTAGACGCCTCAGCCCCCTCTCCAAGGCTTTACGTTGCTTAAGGTGAAGGGGTGAGGTTCAAACTAGCCTTCAGACTGAAGAATGGACAGACACAGGTATGCAATTGGCCGTTATTTAAATTCGTAAAAGAAGTGTAGTATCCAATTTTTAGCGTTTCCAATTCCAAAAACTCGACAAATTCAAAATCTTGGACTCCATCTACATTCAAGATTTCACGTTACAAAATCGAAACGCTTGTTGACTGAACGGCTTTGCAGGTGTTGAAACACCTTGCTTTTGGTTGCAATAATTAAAATAGAGAACACTGAATCGTTTAATGTTGGGTTCCGTGTTGACCAGAGCAACTAATAGAACATATCTTCCCACTAAGTCGAAAAATAGTTCGCATAGAGACTAATCCACTCCAACCTAGGATCCATGGAGGATTAATTGAAGTATGACAAAAATAATCCGAAGAGAGACGTGTTCTGCCTTATTAATAAATCCTAATAACCAGCGCAAAAATTTAACATTAGCAGTGCGTTGAATTTGAGCGAATAATTCGAGCATGTTTTTCTTCAGGTTAAGCCAAACAGTATAGTAAACAGAGGTTACTGCCTTCATTTTTCTCTCAGTTACTATTCAAAAGTTATTCATTTAGTTGACAGAAAGTAAATAATTAAATACTACGAATTCGCTGGATTGAAACTAAAGGTAGAATCCTGTTGTTTTGCCCCGCAAAAGTGTATCGCTATTTGGTTCTGATTTTTATGATTCTGAAATAAAGATATTTCAATTGGATAAAATGTAACTGTCGCTGGGTTTTTTTTTGGAAGTATCATTCAACTGAAAATATCTTGATGATTTTTAAGTTTTGATTTTTGTCTCGTTAATCTTTTTCAAAAATTGAAACTGGTTGGCAAAGTCTCCCACTTTTCCATTCACCATTTTCATAAGTTTCTGCTAGCATATTATTATGTTGATATAGAGTATATTTCGTAGCATTACAGTTTAACATTTATGATCAAAAAGCTCGCTTTAGTTATGGGCAGTCGTGCTTTAGTTCAACACGAAAGCGAAGATGAATTAAACAATGTAGACATGTTTTGATCGAACGATACATTAACTTTCAATTCGATGCGTAAGAATTATTATTATCGGCTCTTATACATCGTTGTTTATCCAGAAAATGAACTTGGAAGAAATCAGATTTATTCACATTCAATTCACATTTCAGTGAAGAATACACCACGCTTTGACGGTAATATTTTGTTTTGATATTTATTAAGGTCCTTTAATTTGTGAATTGTAGGCATAAAGAAATTAATGCTTTAAGTGCTTGTGCTGTTCTGTATCCATGAGATATATTTCGAAACATCCGTGTAGACGTCTGGAAATTCTGGTTCCGCACATTTATTAGTCCAGGAGGCGATTCCAACCACTTCATCTTTGACAAAAAGAGGACCTCCAGTATCTCCCTGGCGTTGCAAATACAAAGAAAATATTTGATTAGATTATGCATCCCGGTTCAATCTTCAATTTCGTATCCTATGTTATTCTGGAGCAAAAACTCTCAATAGTATTATCGTTTGCTCTCGTAGACGTGTAATACCTATAGATCACTGCAATTCGACCTATAGATTTTTATTATAAAATTTATTTGGTTGCAAATCCTGCAAAGTCTGCACGGAAAATTCAGATTTTCAATTTAAACCTAAATGAATAATCCGGTCACCAATTCCATACGTTTACTTCCAAAGAAATCAAATTTTGCGTTTAATTTTAATTGGTTAGGAAAACAATTTCTCAATAGAATTACTCTTGTTGGTTGCGTTTTGAAAATATATTTTCATTGATGCATTTTTAGTCAGACATCTACAAAATGTAATCGTTGTGAGTCGGCCATGCCCCAAATAACGCCATTAATAGTTAAAAAAGAAGATTCCTAATTCTTTCCAACCCGTTTTGGCCAAAATACGTAATTTTTGCTGACTATTTGTTGACCGAAACCTATCGGTGAAACTCAACAAAATTCTTTGAATTATGAGATTATGCTCTCACAATTTATCTATGAAAACTGCTGAGATTTGTCCTTTCTTGGAAATCAAAAGAAAAAGATGTCAGTAGTATATATCAATGTGATTAATTTGCAAAAATTTTAAACGAAGTGAAGGGAAAGCAATCCAGTCATTTTAGCTCATCGGATATTTTTAGGAGAGTAATTTAGTAAAGATTTATATACAGAAAGACGTAGAATTCTTCCAATCGATAAAAAAGTGAGTAAGACGAGCAATTATATTGGAGTGGAAAGATTCACTGGAAGATACTAAGAAGCCTATCGTACCCAGACTGATAAAAGGATGTAACTGTTTCCATTGGTATTTGGGTGTAGAGAATGTATTAAGATTGCTTTAAGAAAATGTACAGAGATGATAGAATATGATCCATGATGGGGTTGGAATCCGAAAAAGGGAGATGGACTTATGTTAAATAGAGATGAATTAAATCAACAACAATGAATATAGTAAACTATAGTAGATGTTTCTTATTTTTCATACAAATTTTAACAGTTACCTGGAATGATTTAAATTTAGAGTGAAGTATTTGAGGCAATATAAGAATCTGGATTTGGAAAAATATATGAAAGGGGAGGGCGATATCATAAGAGGGTGGATTACTCAAACTAATTGAAGCAAAATTTTGGGAAAAAGCTTGTATATGGCAATAGAGTCTCTGATAAGATTCGTAGATCATATATTATGACTTAATGTTGGAAAACTAATAGTAAAACCGTGAAAATTTTTTTTCCTTTCTTAAAAGTATATAATGCTGACAGAAGCAAAATTATGAAGTATTGTCTCAAACGTAAGATTTACGCAGGGAAATACTTAATCGGATCAGTTGATTGTATCTTTATATGTCACAATGATTTGTGCACCAAAGATAGAGTCGACTTTATCGAAATAAAATTGCACAACGCAACAAGTTGGTGATATTTCATATCTTTCAGTGCCATTTGAGGCTTTCCATGACAAGCAAAACGTGCGATAAAGTAAAACTTAACGCTGAAGAATTGGAAGACTTACCGAACAGAATCCCTTGTTATTTCCTCCGGCACACATCTGAGTATCATGCACAGTTCTGTTGCATTCACTTAGGTATTGGGCGGCGCATTTATCATGGTTGAAAATGGTGACATTCACTTTTCTGAGCTCTTCTGAAAAGCTACCTCCCAACTGAAATGGAAACCATGTTCCTTAAGGATGACAGTATGAGCATCTTTGGATCATACTCAGTGTACGAGTTACCTTAAGGTCAAAATATTCAAATGATCAAGAAAGGTCAAAATTTTCAGTTAATAATTCAATATTACGTTCAATAGACGTTCGGTAAACTTCGCTCTCTTGGGTAGTAGGCTGTTACGTCATGGATTGTATTTTATCCAATCATGAGCTTTTATATTCTTAATTAAATCAATGTTGTAAGCCAACTCACCTCTTTTGCTCCAAAGCCAATGATGGTGCCGGATTCTCCTTCTCCAGTTTCGTGACCTTCGGATGGAAGTGTCACCTTCTCACATTCGCCCCCAAGCTCAATGGGCGGTTTTACCTAATTCGCGCGATAATTAATTAATGAATTAGTTATAAAACAGGTTTGTTTTTGTAGGAAGTTATGGACATAATTATTTTCACATACATTTACATCTACATGTGACCTGCTAGCTGCCTGTAGCTAGCATAGGGTGTATTCAACACAATCCCTTTCCCTAGTCGGTTACTATCCCACATCCTTGAAAAAAAAAGTGAATTTCTGAAACGACTAGTCATAGCGTCTATTAGAGATTTTAATAAAACTCCATAAGCCGTATGTCGGCAGATGGAACCGCATTCAAGGAATTACCATGTGCGCACTTCGGAGACAAAGCTTTCTTCTTCAAGAGTATGCCAAACGGAACTGTTTTTATCGACAACCTTGAAGAAGGAAGCTTCGTTTCTGAAATGCGTATAAAGTAATTTCCATAAACCGGGAATCCGAAACTTCCTGTTTGTCTCCAAATGCAAGTTCCATCAGCCGAAACATTGCTTGTGGAGTGTTTTTAGATCTCTTATTCAGTAACAGCGTTTTTCAATTTACATTCCCTTCATTAGCATTCATTTCCTCATATTTTTCATAGTATCCGCACGAAGTAAATGGTGAACGCATTCTTCGATTCCTTATTTCTATTCACATATTGGTGTGAAGAAGTAATTAACATTAAGCTCCGGACTCCAATCTGAGATTACTGGTATACAAGTATGAGACAGGGTAACTTTGTCACCTTATTTTTCATATTTTTCCAAATGTTATCAGTGATTTGGTCGAATTTTATGCAATCATCGCGACTTCCAATAGTTCACCTTAGATAGTTTGTAACCGAAGAATATTTCAAACGTTACCGGTAGTACTTATATAAGCTACCGGTAATCAATTTTCCTAGTACAGCGCAAGCGATTTTTCGTATGGCCAATACTTAAATAAATTGAGAAATAAAGTAAATAATTGAGAAATTTGAAGGCCATTGGCACCGTTTTCATAAACTTCTTTACCGTTTTGCTCTTTGTAAATTCTTTGGTAGATTACTTGGTTAGTGTAGCCATTTAGCTGATGATTACGAAAAATTTGCAATTTACACTCTTCCTTAGCAACCATTGGTCAACCACAGAATCAATTGCCCACGTAGCAATTTTATTTCCTTCTACAGGGGAAAGCAATTAGAAGGAACTGGAGAGGAAGGTTGCCGCTTCCTACCGCGTCTACAGAGAGGTCGAGTCCACTCTGTCAATGGTCGAACTTCCTATCCTTCTAATGAAACGGTGGATCGCTGACATTCGATGACACTAGGAAATGTTTCCCAATCATTACAATTTGCGGTATCAAATAATTGATTTGATCAATAAACCTGTATAAAATTAAAAAGATTTAGAAATTACTGGGTTCAGTAAAAGTTCAATTTATCCATTAATTGCAGTTGGAACGGTCGTAAAACATAGGTTTTGGACGGCCAATGGCCTGCAATGGGTTCTGATTCAAGAGTTAATTTCATTAGGTGATCTAAACGAATTTATCTTACCTTATCACCACTTTTCCCCTAGCCCTTACATACATACATGATATCTATGTATATTTCCAAAAGTAACGGAATACCTTATACGTATTTAAAGTTATAAGCTACATTACTCATTTCAGTGATGGGTTTGCATTAAAATAACGCATATAATAAGCTTAACTATCTCATTCAGATAATTCTGTTATCATATTCACTAGCTGCTCTGTTACCTTAGCAACTGCGATATCGTTATACCATGAGTCATCCATGTCGTATCCCCAGTGTATAATGATATCAGTAACTTTGTGGTTCGTTCCTCCAGATGACAGTTGGTCGCTACCTGCTACGACACTGTAGCTGCTAGTATCATACCTTGATGTATGAAAGATATATAAGACGAATTTTTATTTCAATATTTTTAACGGTTTTAATGAAGATTTCAGGTGCGTAATTTTTGTTTCTATAGTAGTATATATTGATATCTTGTTTTTTTACAATTGAATACTTACACCATGCAATGGGCGATGGTCAGAATCCAGTCGGGATTAAGTATTGCTCCTCCACATTTATGGGTGTCGTTGATTCGGATAGAGACCTATACGAAGAAAACCATTCGTTCATAAGCCTACATTTAATTCAGATTTCTTGTAATGTGAATTGAATATCAAAAAACGGCAGAGAAACGTGTAATTATTCTGATACCCTTATTTACAAGCACCATCAGTAATAATGAAACGCGATGCATTTTCCTGCAGTGAGGTGTTTTTCCTAGGATTTATTGTTGTAGATATTTTTAATCCCGTGAAATTAGCTATTTTTCCTTAAATTGATTTATTGTTGATAGAAACATTAATATTTTAAATGGGTTATATTTTTTGACCAGACTGCCATAACGTATACAAGTTGTTAGATCATTCTTATTGTGAAATATTGCCAGCAATACGTTACTAGTTTTAATCTTTATAATATTGATGACGGTAATGATAATAATTGTTATTATTCAATGGGTTTTCAGCAATTTCATAAAATTTGAAGCAATGAATTTATCGTGATTAATTCTGTATTCCCATTCAATATTTTCATCGTTACAAATTAAACCTATCCGCTTATAGATTTTGCGAAAACTTGAGCATGAGATGTTAGCTCATGGTTAGACACCAATATAATAGTTACCGCAATATACTGACTTAAATTATAAACATCAATATTCACGTGAGACGATGATCTCTATAGTTACGATTGATGTGTAAAGTTTGTGATCTGAAATACCCGGTTACCCAGTTCGCTGTATGGAAGCAATGATAAAATCACGATCAATGAGCACTTCTCCTCTTTCACACGATATAATTTTATGATTGATTTTTATACTCACAAATCCTGGAAACTCCCTTGATTCGACTGGATCCCCACCCACAATGTAAGGCTGCAAATTTCTCTTTCGTTGGGGACATACTGGGGCATCTTCTAGGCCTACAAAATAGTTGAGATCACAAAAATATTCTTACAGGAACAATGATCATAGGAATATTTACATAGCGAGCGTGTAAGGAGATACGACAGAATAGTGTGTATTAATTAAATATACACTATTAGTAGCACGAGGAAATACCTAATGATAGCAGCCATCCCTGCCTTATTATTTTAAGTTCAGAACAAGAATTGGTCCAGTGCCATAAGCTTTTGTGAAGGTCTACGATATCAGTAGGCGATAATGACTAGGGAATCGGTACCAACTTAATCGTCTGTTCTTGACTTACCAAAAGCATTTCCAAGCAAGGCGAATATTAGCAAAGGCGCGAGATATCCCATCTTCAAATTTAAGGTCTCGTTTGGGAAGGCTACACCCTATGAGAATCTTACCCGGTGAATCCCATCAGAATGTGCTCTACATTGGAAGTCAACAAGTATTTTAATCCCTCTCAACAGATACAATATTTATCAGAGTTCGATAAATGGCAATGAATCCAAAATCGATTGTCTGTATTTCATTTTCTTGTCAATTATACCTATAATCCATCCTCATCTGAAGGGTTTCAGATTTAAGATAACATGAGAGGATTAAGCAGGAGGTCTGGGAATTCTGAAAAAAGAAATTCGTTAGATCATAAGATATGCTAGTTCAGAGGCTAATAAAAATTATCACCCACGTCGATCAAATTCAGCTTTTCGATTTCATGCAGTTGTAGAAATGATATCTTAAAGGAAATTATGATACGATAGGTGTTAAGTGTCAATTCAGTATTAAACTCTGAGGGCGATTTGAACTTTAAACCTTCCACCGGTAACAACCAATACAGCTGGAAAGGAAATGAGGCTTACTCACTGGATTGCCTGTCTTATCCTCACTGAAGTAAATGGTGTGAATGAGATAGTCCACGTAAGTTCAGCTCAATGACCCAATGAAAGTTATCTTTTCGTTCATACAATGAAAGGTGACAAAAAAGAATGCAATTAATTAATATCACTCATACCTCGGGAGCTTTCATATTATTACAGCCATGAAAAACATTAAGGTAGAAGTAAATGAGAGGTACCTTTTTCTCTATCCTTTACCTTATTAAAATAGAAAAATTTATCAGGATATAGTAGCATTGATCCGGTGTGGATTAAGATTAGGTTTTCCGGGAACACAGAACTATAATACACCTAGATCAAGTAGAGTTATTTAGATTAAGAATAGCAATCTTTCATCTATTGCGTATATTTATATTGACTAATCATTGATAAGGCAGATATGGGGATGATTATTCTCCCATGCCATCCGATATATTGGTCAGCAGTGCATTTGTGCGTATAGGTTATACTACTTAGCTATATTTACTAAGTAAATAATATATACTATTAGGAAACGTCTTGAAAGTTAATACACGTAGCTGTAACTGAAACTCGATTATATTGATTGATTGAGGATTGAAGAACAAAGTCTTTAATCAGAGAATTATGATCATAAAAGGAGATAAGGTAAAGGTTGTCTTATACGAGTATATAAAGATAAAAATTAATTTCAGCGTTCATTTCCAAAAATTTTATTACCATTTTATCTATAAGTACAAATTGTGGATGAAAATTTGAGAAACATTTTTTCAAAGTTTAATACCTTTCTTTTATCGAAAAAATGAGATCTATTTGCAAGATCAGGACCCAGTCTTTGATTCAATCCAGTCTCTGTACTCGGCAACATTCGTGAAAACCGTAGGATAACCTGGTTCGGCACATCCTTCTGCCCACGATACCAAGCCGACTACTTCTCCGTTTACGAACAGTGGTCCGCCAGAGTCTCCCTTTAGAGATAGTAATATATAATAATTAATATTTATTCAGTCATTATACAGTTTAAAATAAATCCTTTCAAAGTCATAAGACTCATGATATCTATTTACTACGTCAGGATGCGGAATATGCGTAATTAACTGTTACTGATGTTTTGTGACCAATGAAATCTGAGGAACGAAGTCATAAAACACTGGTTTTTCAAAGTCTAACAAAANGCATAATATGACAAACATGTGTGCAAATAAAACTATGAGAAATGTACAATATTTATATACAAATAAGGAGAACAATCATTATAGGTCCTGCTAAGCCAAAAGACTTGTCAGCAGGTGCCTTTATAAAAAAGAAAACATAATTATGAGCTCAAACATTGAAAATTATATTTGGAAAACAATTATATTTAATCATAAGGACAATATTTTTACATAGTACAATCTAGTTGAAAATCAGAACTTCAAATACGACTACGATATTAACAGCAATGCCAAAAAGAACATGAGGTGAACATGGAATCTTTAAGGAATCGCCAAAAGTTATGAGGTCACGCAAAGTAATCTCTTTTGGAATTTTGTTAACAAAAGGCGTAAATACTGAAACAGTCATCCAAAGAAATCATTCATTCTCTGATCATCGCTACCACGATTCAGTTAACGTATGTTACATTTAAACACGCTGTTGAGTTCTAACGGAATTTAATTTTTGCATGAATGTTTGTTTTTGATAAACTTAAATCTACAATGTTTATTCCAGATTGATTTTCACTCAGAAATGGCAAAATTCTGTTAACCAAACTTGAACAAATATATTTCACAACGGAGTTGAGCTTTGTATATAAAACATTTTAATAAACCGATAAGAGTGTTCCTATTTTCCTGTCTAAATCACAGAGAAGTTAAATGAAAATATTTTATTTAACTCCTTATAGTTCGTTTGCTTTATGTACCACTGGTCTCTGTTGGACTAAATAAAATTCTTTTCTCATTTGATATTTGTTATAAGATCTGTATGAGGTAAAATGTAATCTAGTTGACTTACAAAAAAAGAAATATACAATTTACACCTCATATCTTTCGTATAAATCCTCAAAACATTCAGATTTTTCTCTTTTGATAAGATATTCAACGAATTTAGCCACTGATATTATGGTACCTAAATACTTACACTGCACGATCCCTTATTCCCTTCTGGAACAGATGCACAAATTTGTGTGGGATAAACATGAAGCTGAAACTCTGAGTAGTAAATTCCATCACATTTGGCTTTATTTGTTATGAATATGTCAACCTTCCTAAGTTCATCGGAGCCACTCCCATTTTCCTGTAACAAATAATGTTTCTTGGTGCTTACGTTCAACATTTTTAACCTAATGTCAAACTGCTGTTATGAATAAAAAATATATATTCATCTCTGCTATTCATTTTTACGACACAGAGGAAGGAAGATATTTATGTGTAAGAATCTCTTACACTTTTGGAATCGATTCCTGAAGACATCGTTTAGCCAAAACATTTCGATTAGTAGTTTTTATTTCAATGGTTCGCGCGCTAGATATTCAACGCCAAGATCACGATTTTGAGTGCCGGCTATCTGGTTTGTTCTGGTAAGGGAATAGGTGTGTGGGTTAAATAATAATCATTATGTTACTTATCATATCATTATGTTTCCATGGTATCTCTTTCGGTATTCCACCGCGATGGACGTAGCAGCACCGACGACGTTTCGCCTACGTTGCAGTAGGCTGCTTCAGGTCGAAGGTCCATCGCGGTGGAATCCCGAAAGAGATACCATGGAAACAGCCGATCGCCGCGGAAACCTTCGACCTTACTTCATATCATTATGTTATGTATACAATGAATGTTATTTTTCTTTTTCATTAAAGACGTGATTATTATCACTGTTAAGAGCAAAATTGTCATAGAGATAAATATGAATTAATTTTAGTCTGTAGTTACGTATAATCAAGAAGTATGCATTTAAATGAACCAGGTTCAAATTCTCATATTGTACAATTTCTAAAATATTTTGTCAATGCAAATACTCACAGATAACTTCCCCCAGCCAATAACCGTTGCTATTATTCCTTCAGATGGCTCTTTGTGTTTCTCCGTAAGCATAACTGGTTGAGTTCCACTGTCAAAATTAAAAGGGGGGCTGACCTGAAATATTCATCCATATATTCTTCTTTGGGAGAAACATCACTCATTGTCAAATCATTACATTTTTCATCAAAAAGGACATAATGATTATGGAATAGTATAATACAAGCATACGATATGTCACTTTATATATTTTTAGAGAACGTGAATTAAATTACATGAAAACAAGCTTCTGTATCAATTTGTGTTTTTGTAATTTTTTACTCTTTGGATGCATAGATTTGCTACGCAAAATTTTTGTTAATTATTTGGTCTCTAGCATTTTCATAGTGAACAGCTCTTTCCGTAACGTCATCCTCGAACATATGTCCATAAGTGAAATGAAGGAGGCAGAGCGATCCAAAAATCTTACATTAATAGTTCAGTTCGCCCTTTTCCGAATAGGCTCAATATGCATTTCGTTTCATCATTTCAGTAAAAGCGTTACGAAAAGACTGTCTCACATACATTTACTAATGTGAGAAAAGATAGCTTACCTGCATGACAGCAATGTCGTTTATCCATGAATCGGAAGAGTTGTAACTTTCATGAATGATGACTTTGGTAACATCGTGTTTAGTTCCACCAGAACTTAGCACATTCGTGCCTGAGACCACGGAGAGGTAACTTGCAGGAAGGCTGCGAAAGATATCGTACCTTCAGTCAATATTTCATTTAAGGCATTGCTTTAAAAGTTAAGAAAGGGAGAAAGTATGCAATCAAAGTATTTCACCAAATATCCTTGGCAAAATGCTTCACTAAACACTCAATGAATGAATTATAGATTCCAAGAAAAACTGAAGTGTTCAAAGGTAGCATTGATCAGAGGTTGGTTTTCTTCCCTCAAGATATGCAAGCTATTTATATACTCATTTAAACTCTTGTGAGATTTGTACAAAGATTTAAATATACACACTCCATAATTTAAAGCAAAAACATGCTCAACTCTAACGACGCCGGAGGCATTTAAGATAATGAATCCATTGCAAGAAGCAAAATGAATAATAACTCATTTTTGTCCTGATGATGGAATATTGGTAAGAAAACCTTTATTAACATTTCTAAGAAAATATAAGCATGAAATACCCGACCTGATCTATCTATGCACAGCGATTCAAAGAAAGATACCAATCTTTCTGTTTTCGTTAGCTACAAGAGCAATGCAGACCTGCATTAATAAGCGGGAACGTATTCTTAATATGACATCGAAATTAGCTCTTATGGATGGAAGTATTTACACTTTGCTTAACATATAAATATAATACTATTTTGTTATTATACAGCAACATTCAGAATCATTAAAAGTGAAATATATGCATTAGGTAGGACAATTAAGAATCACCTTGCGCAGTGAGCTGCAGTGAGGATCCATTCGGGATTGAGTATTGATCCACCGCAAATCTTCCCTAAGAAGTACTGCAATGAGACCTGGAATGACAGATGCAAAACATTCTTAATTAAGTTAAGAAAAGAAACATCAACATCGAGCGCACAAGAATGAATGCTCACTTCATTTTCTTTGCTTTTCAAAATATCTCAGGTCTTTGACTTTATCAAGTAACATAATTATTCTAAGAAAGATTATTATGGCATCAGAACTTTGAATTTATTTCCTACGAGTTTTACAACCATGAAAGATAGTATTGAAATCACTAACATAAAAATTATAAGCAATTTTAATAATTCAGTAAAAGGATGAAAATGTAGCAGAATGGATGCAAGCAGGAATATCAATGCAAATGAAAAATTTTTGTTTCGAAGCCATTCCAAAATGGACATTTTTCGCAAGGTAGCGTACATTAGGAAAATATTCAAATCAAATGTATATTCATTGAAAGTTAGAGTGATCTTAAAACAGTTGCTTAGTACAATTTTGTTAACCAAACATACTTGCCCGGGAAATTCTCTTCCTTCCACCACTTCTCCCCCTATGATATACGGCCGTTCTTCCGGAGAGGATTTTACTGCTGAGGCGAGATCATGGGGAAGTCTTGGTCTTCCAATTGATGAATCTACAACGAAGCGGAAATCAGTTCACAGATTAGTGTAGTTCCTATCACGAATAGGCCTGAATTAAGAATGATACCTGAATCTTTCAGAAACTGCATCCCTTGAAGTTTCAATAAACGCAAGAAATGCAAAAACTGTTTAGTTCCCCGATTCGAGCAGCTCCGGCATTACTTTAAAGCTTCAAATTAAAATTAAGTTTTTGGGCTGTTATATTTTAAGTCGTCTTGACTTGACTTTATTTTTACTGGGCCAGATGAAGCCGAGTGACCTCCTCTTCCACTGGCCCAGCACTCTTTCTACTTGCCTAGTACATATATACAATTTATACACATAAATAAATATATACAATGATAAATATATACATAGGTAAATATATACATGGCTAGATCAATAAACAGATAGATGTATAGATGCATAAAGAAATTCAACACAGTTCGATATATACATATATAAATAAACTAAATATATACATAGATGAGTTTATGCATGGATAAATAAATAACTGAATAAAAAGTGATTATACAACACGCACAAGTTCACATTTCACTCACAAACATTCCACATTTCTCACTTAATAGTTGTTATTATTAAATTGTTGTTGTTAAATTTCTCAGTAACTTTGTTCTTGTGGGAGTTGCTCTTATCGCGGGGGGCAGGAAGTTATATTCCCGGGCGAAGGTCGTGGCGAACGCCCGCGCCATCCTGGAGGACCGGTGAATTGGAATGGCGAATTGGCAACCAATTACGTATGTTACGTGATGGGTCTTTTATATTAATCTCTGCACTCAAACGTAGATGATAGCTATTATATTCATGCCATATTCACATGTAGGAATCATTGCAGACAAGTGGTAGTTAAGGGGTGTAGGAGTTAGCATGCAAACCTGGTAACAATGAGGTTCATGCTTACAATTGTCAGGGAAGGTTTGCTTGTTATGTTAGACTTTTAGTCTCAGTAATCAAGTTGCCTTCTGTAGAGTAAAGCGTAATTTTCTAATCGTATGGGAAACCTTTCCCTAAATGCATTATGGTTGACTTCTATCATATGATAACGGAAGAGATTGCTGAGCGGATACGGTTTCCAGAGTAAGTGACTGTTTAATTTAGGAAAACCTGCGCCTTTATTGTGTATGAAAAGCTATGAAATGTATAATTTCTCAAGTTTGCCAATGATGGTACTTTCCGGTTTTCACTGAAGACCTCCTTCACCTTCTACACAAAGAATACTAGCATGTCAACTCTATTTTGAATGACGATTCATGATAAATAATTTCCCACTGTTAACGCACAAAAAAATTAATAAACTTTCGAAGACAAACTCCGTATACACCAAATATGACACCTTAAAATTCAGACCAGTTGAAGAAGACGGTCGTTGGTAAACGGATTAGCATTTTCTTTAATTACGAGTAATTGAATGAACGAAAAAATATAACTTACCTAAGTGCAGTCCTATGACTAGAAAAATAATATGGCAGAACTTTCTCATAATGGCATCGATGGTCTACTATTTGTAAAAATCTAGATATCGCGTCCTGACGTCAAATGTGATAAATCTGAGGAATTTTGCTATCACAAGAGAGATAAACATTGGACTTGACATACATTTTATGTCACTGGGACGATTATGTTGTGAAAACCAGGATACTTTCTTGGGGATGATTGATTTCGATGAGTCTAAAGCGATAAACAATTCATGACTTCAAGATAACTTATTACGATATCACAAATTGATTGCACTAGTTTTAGTACAAAAAACTACCGTCTCTAACTGTCTAAAATCTAATTCATAATTATTCATCATACTTATTTTATGTCAGGCTTATATTTTAGCTGATTAGTTATCCATATCCCCAAAAAGGAGGCAGAGCGATCCAAAAATCTTACATTAGTAGTTCAGTTCGCCCTTTTCCGAATAGGCTCAATATGCATTTCGTTTCATCATTTCAGTAAAAGCGTTACGAAAAGACTGTCTCACATACATTTACTAATGTGAGAAAAGATAGCTTACCTGCATGACAGCAATGTCGTTTATCCATGAATCGGAAGAGTTGTAACTTTCATGAATGATGACTTTGGTAACATCGTGTTTAGTTCCACCAGAACTTAGCACATTCGTGCCTGAGACCACGGAGAGGTAACTTGCAGGAAGGCTGCGAAAGATATCGTACCTTCAGTCAATATTTCATTTAAGGCATTGCTTTAAAAGTTAAGAAAGGGAGAAAGTATGCAATCAAAGTATTTCACCAAATATCCTTGGCAAAATGCTTCACTAAACACTCAATGAATGAATTATAGATTCCAAGAAAAACTGAAGTGTTCAAAGGTAGCATTGATCAGAGGTTGGTTTTCTTCCCTCAAGATATGCAAGCTATTTATATACTCATTTAAACTCTTGTGAGATTTGTACAAAGATTTAAATATACACACTCCATAATTTAAAGCAAAAACATGCTCAACTCTAACGACGCCGGAGGCATTTAAGATAATGAATCCATTGCAAGAAGCAAAATGAATAATAACTCATTTTTGTCCTGATGATGGAATATTGGTAAGAAAACCTTTATTAACATTTCTAAGAAAATATAAGCATGAAATACCCGACCTGATCTATCTATGCACAGCGATTCAAAGAAAGATACCAATCTTTCTGTTTTCGTTAGCTACAAGAGCAATGCAGACCTGCATTAATAAGCGGGAACGTATTCTTAATATGACATCGAAATTAGCTCTTATGGATGGAAGTATTTACACTTTGCTTAACATATAAATATAATACTATTTTGTTATTATACAGCAACATTCAGAATCATTAAAAGTGAAATATATGCATTAGGTAGGACAATTAAGAATCACCTTGCGCAGTGAGCTGCAGTGAGGATCCATTCGGGATTGAGTATTGATCCACCGCAAATCTTCCCTAAGAAGTACTGCAATGAGACCTGGAATGACAGATGCAAAACATTCTTAATTAAGTTAAGAAAAGAAACATCAACATCGAGCGCACAAGAATGAATGCTCACTTCATTTTCTTTGCTTTTCAAAATATCTCAGGTCTTTGACTTTATCAAGTAACATAATTATTCTAAGAAAGATTATTATGGCATCAGAACTTTGAATTTATTTCCTACGAGTTTTACAACCATGAAAGATAGTATTGAAATCACTAACATAAAAATTATAAGCAATTTTAATAATTCAGTAAAAGGATGAAAATGTAGCAGAATGGATGCAAGCAGGAATATCAATGCAAATGAAAAATTTTTGTTTCGAAGCCATTCCAAAATGGACATTTTTCGCAAGGTAGCGTACATTAGGAAAATATTCAAATCAAATGTATATTCATTGAAAGTTAGAGTGATCTTAAAACAGTTGCTTAGTACAATTTTGTTAACCAAACATACTTGCCCGGGAAATTCTCTTCCTTCCACCACTTCTCCCCCTATGATATACGGCCGTTCTTCCGGAGAGGATTTTACTGCTGAGGCGAGATCATGGGGAAGTCTTGGTCTTCCAATTGATGAATCTACAACGAAGCGGAAATCAGTTCACAGATTAGTGTAGTTCCTATCACGAATAGGCCTGAATTAAGAATGATACCTGAATCTTTCAGAAACTGCATCCCTTGAAGTTTCAATAAACGCAAGAAATGCAAAAACTGTTTAGTTCCCCGATTCGAGCAGCTCCGGCATTACTTTAAAGCTTCAAATTAAAATTAAGTTTTTGGGCTGTTATATTTTAAGTCGTCTTGACTTGACTTTATTTTTACTGGGCCAGATGAAGCCGAGTGACCTCCTCTTCCACTGGCCCAGCGCTCTTTCTACTTGCCTAGTACATATATACAATTTATACACATAAATAAATATATACAATGATAAATATATACATAGGTAAATATATACATGGCTAGATCAATAAACAGATAGATGTATAGATGCATAAAGAAATTCAACACAGTTCGATATATACATATATAAATAAACTAAATATATACATAGATGAGTTTATGCATGGATAAATAAATAACTGAATAAAAAGTGATTATACAACACGCACAAGTTCACATTTCACTCACAAACATTCCACATTTCTCACTTAATAGTTGTTATTATTAAATTGTTGTTGTTAAATTTCTCAGTAACTTTGTTCTTGTGGGAGTTGCTCTTATCGCGGGGGGCAGGAAGTTATATTCCCGGGCGAAGGTCGTGGCGAACGCCCGCGCCATCCTGGAGGACCGGTGAATTGGAATGGCGAATTGGCAACCAATTACGTATGTTACGTGATGGGTCTTTTATATTAATCTCTGCACTCAAACGTAGATGATAGCTATTATATTCATGCCATATTCACATGTAGGAATCATTGCAGACAAGTGGTAGTTAAGGGGTGTAGGAGTTAGCATGCAAACCTGGTAACAATGAGGTTCATGCTTACAATTGTCAGGGAAGGTTTGCTTGTTATGTTAGACTTTTAGTCTCAGTAATCAAGTTGCCTTCTGTAGAGTAAAGCGTAATTTTCTAATCGTATGGGAAACCTTTCCCTAAATGCATTATGGTTGACTTCTATCATATGATAACGGAAGAGATTGCTGAGCGGATACGGTTTCCAGAGTAAGTGACTGTTTAATTTAGGAAAACCTGCGCCTTTATTGTGTATGAAAAGCTATGAAATGTATAATTTCTCAAGTTTGCCAATGATGGTACTTTCCGGTTTTCACTGAAGACCTCCTTCACCTTCTACACAAAGAATACTAGCATGTCAACTCTATTTTGAATGACGATTCATGATAAATAATTTCCCACTGTTAACGCACAAAAAAATTAATAAACTTTCGAAGACAAACTCCGTATACACCAAATATGACACCTTAAAATTCAGACCAGTTGAAGAAGACGGTCGTTGGTAAACGGATTAGCATTTTCTTTAATTACGAGTAATTGAATGAACGAAAAAATATAACTTACCTAAGTGCAGTCCTATGACTAGAAAAATAATATGGCAGAACTTTCTCATAATGGCATCGATGGTCTACTATTTGTAAAAATCTAGATATCGCGTCCTGACGTCAAATGTGATAAATCTGAGGAATTTTGCTATCACAAGAGAGATAAACATTGGACTTGACATACATTTTATGTCACTGGGACGATTATGTTGTGAAAACCAGGATACTTTCTTGGGGATGATTGATTTCGATGAGTCTAAAGCGATAAACAATTCATGACTTCAAGATAACTTATTACGATATCACAAATTGATTGCACTAGTTTTAGTACAAAAAACTACCGTCTCTAACTGTCTAAAATCTAATTCATAATTATTCATCATACTTATTTTATGTCAGGCTTATATTTTAGCTGATTAGTTATCCATATCCCCAAAGACCACCATAAAATCATACTAATAATTATATCAATTATAAAATTATACGATTTCGAATGTTTTTAAAGTTCATAGCGCTTAGTAACTGTGAATTCAGATATTTTGAAGTGATCAGTTCCAGCAGAAGAGAGATAAAATAAAGGCTACTGATGTTTAAATGTAACAAAGCAAACCTCCCAAAACCACCAAAATAGTCTAAACAAACTTACTCAATGAACAGTCTGTCTTCCACGATGATGTCATCAGAAGCACGAAACCAAAATCAGCTTTAGTTGTTTTGGTTTCGTGGTTTTCTTTGTCATATTATTATTAGAAGGTGATCAATTGAAATTTCCCCTTGGTATGTCTTTTTATTTAAAAGTTACAGTTTTAAAAGTATTTACAGTTTTCGCATATCTCCGAATGAGAATTCATGAGAATGAAAATCACATTTTAAGTTTCGATTCGATCCATTCGACGTAGTGCGAGACTTCGGTGAATACAGTGGGATATCCTTTCTCAGCACAGCCTCTTGACCATGACACTATGCCGACAACTTTGCCATCTACAAGGAGTGGACTCCCGGAGTCACCCTATGGGAAAATTGACATTTCATAGGTAAACATTGAAGTCATTCCATAGATACCAACTGTCATTATATTACTACTATACATGAATACCTATTATCAATATACTACTATTGCAATATATTACTTTACTAATATAACTGATTACTACAGTTAAGCTCAGGTTCCTTGGCCAGTATTCTATGTATGAAGGCATTAGTTAACTATAGAATTAGTTACTATAGAGTATCTTGGCATGTACATTGAATTCGTCGGAGATATAAAGAACGATATTTAATGTGATATTTAATGGTTAAGTTAATCTTTAATTTCAGTTATAATTAAATCGGACAATAAACCAAAACCCTAAGACGAAAGGCCCTATAATCAAATTCGTGTTCACTTATAGGTGAAGAGATGGCCTGTAAGATTACATTTAAATCTAATACTTATTTGCTGATCGATTGTTTGATTTGTGTAGAGCCTGCAAGGGCTAATTGTTAGTGAATTTGGATACATTAAGCAGGTGTTGGAATACTCAAGATTAGCCGATTAGCTGTATTCTGCTTTTCCTAAAATGTTTTGGCTTATTGGTTTCAATGTCAAGATACCTCAACCGATGAAATATTCATATTAGCTCCGATAAATTTGATAGTACAAGACATGTTTTTTTACTTTATTCCAATGACCTTCCACTGAGATACGCCTTTCAATATTGCTCATATAGAACCTTGGTTATAATTCATACCATCAGTTATCAAATATGATATGTACTTACAACGCAAGGGCCTTTGTTTCCTTCAGGTACTCCAGCGCACATTTGCTCCTCGTGGATATTGAATCCATCGCCACTGTATGCTTGCTCGCAAACTGCGTGTTCTGTTATCATTATATCCACTTGGCGGAGTTCATGCGGTGGTGGTACTCCTTCTTCCTTTAATAAAGAGCCAACAAAAGTATAAAAAAAACAGCCAACAAAATGAAATATCAGTCGCAAATATCAAAAGTCCTTATGATTCACTCACCGAGAGCCTACCCCATCCAATAACGGTTGCGACTGTTCCTGGTGGAGTAATTTGCCCAGAAGAAACTAAGGTTACTGGAGAAGTGGAGTTATCTAACACGAAAGGAGGTTCCACCTGGAAAAGGTTATCCAATGAAAACCCGAGCACCCATGGAAAGTAGTTGGAGGAAAATGTTATATCATTATCGTATTACCCTCATGACAGCGATGTCGTGGTGCCATGCATCGTTTTCGTTGTACTCCTCATGGACGTAGATGTCTTTAACTATATGCCGAGTCCCTCCTTCGTAGAGGTCGTTTGTTCCCGCCAGCACATCTAGGACATCTGGTCTGAAGCTACTCGTTCCATTTTAATGCAAATAAATAATCAAAGATTCGAGGAAAGGATCAGAAATTTTTATCCATGAGTTAGTTATTAGACATACGTTAAGTGGTATACATATATTAATACTATTCATGTATTAAACTTAACATATGTAAAAAAATCTTAATGTTATAAAATATAGAATTGTACACTTTTTAACTTGATATTCGTTATAAAGTATTGTAGTTACAACTAGAATCTTACAAAATGATTCCTTATGCGCATTATTTAAAAAAAAAGGAAAGTGATAGGTATAGACGAAACAGAAAATACTATTATCTCGAGAAATTAGGAAAGAACACCCTTGAATGAGACAAATAAATGTGCTATTTAGGTTTCAATCGCTATGAAAGGAAGTATTGAGAGGAAATTAGTAAATAGGTCAGCTCAGGCGAGCAGGGCAATCTGATAGATGTGTGAAGCAACCGTTGACTGCAATTAGTGTAAGTTTGGATATAAGAAAAAGGTTTATAAAAAACATTATTACAGTCTTATGGTATGACTGAGGAACGTGGACTGTAATAGGGGAAGAGAATAGAAGATGAGAAGATTCGGAGATGTGGTGCGGCACTGCATAAGAATTATGACAATTATATAGGCAGAGCGAGAAAGTAATGAAGAAGTTTTTAACAAACAAATTAAGAGAAATGTCCATGAAAACTTTGGTGAAAAGACGAGGGAAATTGATCAGTCACTTTGAAGCACGATAGTCTTCTTAAAGTTTGGTAAGTGATAGTGGAATTAAGGAATTATAAAGGGAGATCTAGTTTAGATTATGAGGGACATGTGTTATCGTTACGAATTATCAGAGAATTAATCAATATGTCAGGAAAGGACGACTTGAGTTGATACTTGGATTATTATTCCATGATGATCGCGAATAAGAGAAGGATTAGTTTTATCGGTATTGAAGCTACGTAGACAATTCAGATAAATTCAAATTTCCTTGATTATTCAAGGTAACGGTTTCATTACGGTAAAAATTAGTGTATTAAGAAGTTTCATTCAGTCGTTAATTAAAGTTTTAGACGAAGTAAATTAAATATATAATCGATTAGAATCGTCAATTTTCATAAATGAAAATTTTGTTGGTGAATGCTATATTTGGCGAAATAACGCTCATTTGAATTCAGTTACTTTATTAATATTGACTAAGAATATGAATAGCACAACAGAGTGCCAGGTTTGAGTTTTGAATTAAAAATAATAATTTGCTTACTTACTCAGCGCAATGGGCAGCTGTGAGAATATAATTCTCATTGAGTACTGAAGCCCCACAGCTATTCAAACCGAAGAACTCTATGGAGACCTTATTTAATATGAGGGGAATATTTTAATGTTAATATTGTTGATCTAATATGATTAATAGCAGCAAGCAAGTTTCTTTCCGTTTGGCTTTAGATTTTAAAATAATATCCAGGAATATCATTTTATCTTTTTCCATTTTTTGTCGCCGAAAATTTCTCTTACCTGTCCAGGATATACTCTGCCCTCAACTTTTTCTCCGCCTACGATGAAAGGAGTTGGTCTTCCAGGCAGTCCTTTGGCTGCTCCATACCCTCTAGGTTTCAACTCTTGATCACCTAGAAAATGCATACTTTTTGGTTTAAATTTATTCCAATGCGAAATATTTTCAAAAAATATTTAGCATAGCGAAAGTCATTGAATCATTGGTTTAATTGTTTCTTCAGATTTTGAAGCCCTCTCGTGATGTGATGTGCGTTTTACATCTTGATATTCTCAACTTCAATTTATTGGAAGGTCAACTGAAATCTCACATACCCGGATTAGGAAAAGATATTTACTGAACATTTTAATTAAAATTTACCTTTAAATTACTTAACGATCCTTCAGTATGACTTCAGTTCACCGTGCTTTAAAAATCGGAAATCTATGACTCCGAAAGAAATCTAACTTCTCTGGAGTAAAAAATCTTTTTTAAAATTCTGCGCTGAATTCACGTCCGTTTTAATCCATTTTTGATTTCTGAATATCCAGTCGGAAAGTGGCGCATTAATTTCCAAATTCATCCTCACAGATAACGTCCTAAATATTTCATCGACCTCAATCAACACAATTTATTTTCATTTGATCAACTTAACTAATATTATAAATACAATTCAAATACTTCGGATTCTCTCTAAATCAAGATGCATTGACTCATCAGTATTAATATGTATATAAACAACCATTATGAATGTGTACATAACAACCCTTCGCTACTATATATGAATATATATAGTAGCGAAGGGTTGCTTCAAAGTTAACTTCGATTTGGTGTTTCTTAGCATGGGAATTCATGAAGCGATATACGCATTCCAAAGTTCGAAAATAAACTGTTATAAACTCACCCAGGGTCGATCCTATGACTAAAAGAAAGAGAAGTACAGCAGTCTCCATCATAAACTGTTGCTGAAGCGTAATCCGGTCAATCTTTCACTTACAAAAGTGCTGCACGTATGATGGCGGTTTATTCTACGCAATCTAGAACAGAGAACTCTGGCAGATAACGATAGTAAAGAAAGTATTTTCTCTGTGATCTGTAGTGCACTTTGGGTAATGAAGGCGGAATACTTGAAACTTAGGCATGGACGAATTTTTATNTTTTGTCTCAATCTCGCACAAATAAAGACGATTTATTATTATTACATTTTATATTTCTTTGATACTCCTTATTTTTTAATTGTTTTTATTTTGCTGTCCTATGTTTGACCTAAGAGGTTTGGTGTTAGAGAGGCATACAAGGGCCTGACCTTGCCGAAGACAGTATAAGAATAATAACAATACTAATACTAATAACATCAGCAACAGATCTCTAAATACATTCCTGCTAACTTGACCACGTTAACATTTGTTCCGATGCGCGATAAAACTAATTCATAATTATGTCCAAATGGTAAATTATTAGTAACAGTACCACTGTAACAACAATATTCCGTAATAATGTTTTGTCACATCCTATCCATTTAATAAGCAATTACATGAAAACCCCGGATTGAATGCTTATTAAGTCATATACACGTATAGCGATACCGAGACTATTTCAATACAAAATTTGTGAACAATCAAAGTAGATTCATTTCAAAGTAGATCATTTTATCGAATCTGCTACAGAGAAAAATTCATTTACTGGGTTCCTGTATGGTAATGTATCAACATGTACTTTTATGCATACTTGCTAATTCCATGACTTACAAATTTTCGTTACTCTTATTTTCTACTTCTTTTACACCTTATTATTTTTATTTCACAAATCGTTGCAGATTCTATATTTTTATATGGTTATGTTATATATTAATCAAATTAAGTATATTATTAGAGAACTATTTGGGAAGAAATTCGTTCTAAAAGCGGTATCTTGGAAGAACCAGGAAAATCTGATTCGATTTGATGGATGAAATTCAGAAAAAACGTTCTCAAGAAGGAATGAAAAGAAAGATATTTAATGATATATAGAAAAGTTTGAAATGAACAAAGTATGAAAGGAAAATATGGAAGAGAACCCTTAACCAAATAAGTTAGCAGCATTTTTTCGCCGGAAAGGAATATCACGGCTGTTATACGTATATGTTTAGGTACGTAATAGTTTTCACTTCTGCGAAAAAAGTATAATGTAGATACCTTTATATGTATCTAATTCTCATAAGCTTACATTAAGGATTATTATAATATTTGCGTCACGTGTGAATGTACAAAGTTTTAGTAATTCGGATAATATACTTCTTTTCGTACTGGTCGTATTGGTCGTTCGTATTGGTCTTTGGTTCGAACCCCGATGAATAAAAACGTTTCCATGCGAAATGCATGCGGAATTTAGTTTATGGGGTTGCAAATTCTGTTTCCGTTGGCATAGGAAAGCTAGGAGAAGCAAAAAGAAAAATTAAAAGCTGGCTTCTTGAAAATTCCATGGAATTACAGTAAAAATGTATTATATGTAATAGTGTAATTATTAATTACATGTAATTATGTAAATCATGTAATTTGTAACATTGTAAATATTGTAATATGGTAGATTATACAATGTGTAATATTCTAAATAATGTAATATAAATTTTGTTTAACTTTAGCAACCATAACACTTTAAAAATAATAACTTTTTAACACTGTATAAATCAGGCACCTTCTGTTGAGCCTTCCTTGGCTCAGGAGGACCTTGCTGTTGAACTTTGTGACTTTTGTAACTAACTATATCTCTATATTTTTTGTACTATTTTTGTAAGTATCTAATGGTGTGCAATAATAAATTGAAACTGAGTAAAAAAAAATCAGGGAATTAACGCCGCCACATTCTCATCGTCGCAAACTCTCAATTGCATAGCTAAGATTTAGCACATTACGAGTTTCCCGAGATTATTTCAAGGAATCAATTTCAATTGCTAATTATTCGGTCTGATTAAAATTCGGTTTATGGTCCTCTTAATAAAACCCAGATGGTTTAGTGAAGAAATGATTGAAAGATGCAGCGAAAACGGGAGTTTGAGGCTTGGCAGACGAAAATATACTGAATAAGATATGTGCAGATTTGTACGATGAGCGAAAAAGATCTATTTATAATGAAAAATGTTAATAAATATCAATGGGAAATATGTCCGATGTCTAACAATCGTTTTAGTGAATATTTAACGGCTAAGAGGCTAAGAATGAAAAGTCTTGTAAACTATTACAACTCATCATTCCAGCATATATATTATTCTAAAATACATAAATATGTATCCTATCCATAGTATTTGCACATGAATATTATTTTTGACGGAGAAGTAGCACATTTTATGAAGAGAGGAGAAGAAGATGCATAAAAAGAAAATTAAGCAAAATTTATTTACAAAACATTATTTCTTTACATTTCTATATTTGTGAAATTAACATTTGTTATTAGTCATNCTCACAATTTCAATCACTGCTATCTCATGATGGAAAGGATAAGGAATTTACTTTGCACATTGCACTGGCCGGAAAATGGGAGACCTAGGTTCCCAGCCATTTCGCTATTATTCACAGAAGTTTATCCTTGGTACTGTTATCACAATTTATTTTTATTTATCTGACGCTCATAATGGTGTGGAATAACGGAGAACGAACGATTTCGTAATGTTGGAGTCCTATTGTATAATGCACAGGCAGTATATTTATCTTATATTCGATTTATTTGCGTTGAAATATCACATATTGGCATTAAAGCATTTGGTGTACAGAGATATCTAAGACTGGATCTTCTCTTCAATCCAGTCGATGTAGTCCGCAACTTCCGTGTAAACAGTTGGGTAGCCCACTCTATCACATCCTCTGGCCCAGGACACAAGACCAATCACCTCTCCATTTACGAATAAAGGACCTCCCGAATCGCCCTGAAAGTAATACAGTGAAAGTGAGCGTAAGAATTTGAAGTTGTAACTTTGTAAGACGAGAGTAGGAGAAAGATATTTATACATTATCAACAACGTGCGGTGTTACCGATGACTAAGTATCGATCTCAAATAAAAACGTCGGAAAGTAGATATAAAATTGGCAATGGACTTATAATGTTATTCTTCGTCCGGCTGTTAAATATTAGAAACTTGTTACCAGAACTAAAAACGTGAGAGTGATATTTTTATCAAAGCATTATATTCCGTCAAACAAATTTGACAAAAAAAATCGATGAGACTGATCTTCCCTATTATCGGTTTGGTTCACAGTCACGTGGTCATTTTCGCTTCCGTTTATCATCCACAAATTCTGTAGTAAATTTCTTTGAAATTTTCTTGAAATCTAATTACTCACTTTTAATTATGTGCTGATTCAGTGAGTTGAATTTTAACCGTGTTACATTTCCAATTTGTTTTACATTTACTACATTTTCACAAATCACTGTCACAACTTGCGAAAATATTTTCGCTCTCCGGTCAATTTTTAATATTTCGGCTTCGACTTTCGGCAGGTCTCCATCAACAAGAATTACAAATACGATAATTTCTACCCTTATCATAGGCTTTTTATTAGATGACCATATTAGGGAATTCCACCCCTTTGTTTATCATCGGGTAAAATAACATTTTACAGCCAGGGTATTAGTACGTATACATATTAAAGGGAGGAGGGGAGAAAGGGGTGTAATTGGGTGGGTGTTAGTGGAAGGATGGATGGTAGTGATGAGAGGTTGAAACTACGGTTGTATAAGAAAAGATATTAGTGGTAAAGGTAGCACTTTTCACATTCCTTGCTCTTCTCAATCAATATCTATGGCAAGAGGGTGTTTGAGGATGGCAAAATATTCTTCAGCATGTCCTCAATATATTAAATCTATTATGTTGAAATTCAATCGTCTATACGTTTTAGAACTCTGTTTCTATGCTGACTTTGGTAAGGGCTAAGTAAACTTTGCTATATTTACAGCAGAATACAATTAGATACATGTTTGGATTACTTTAGGGTTGTACTATGGCTTTTGGCATAAGTAATCTGTGTTCTGCTTTTCCTAGGTTGGATTCGATTGCTCGAAGATTGACTTCATATAACATGTTACTGACTTCATTCTAAAAACATATTCAATCATTAGCTGAGGAATTCCTAATTTTCTTGCTTTCTTAATAGGACAGAAGTGGCTGAATATTAAGAAATAAATGATTCGCAGCTTTGAAATTGCAAGGTAATAGTAATGTAATATTTAACTATATATCTATATTTAAGCGGCAATTGAATAAATAAAGTCTTTATTTTGCACAAAATTGAGACATTAAAGTCTCCTCTTCCATTAAGCCCGTAGTCTGAGTAAATTAGATCCAATTAATAAACAATAAGAAAGGTATTTAAATTAAGAAAAACTGAAAAAATTGTGGATTAAAAGAAACCAAAGTGAAGCTTAGGAGAAAGTATTCATGGCAGGAAAACACCCACAAAGATGGATGTAAACTCAGCATATGCATGATTATTTAGCTCAATATAACAACTACATTATTGTTATATTCTCTAAGTCCTTTGGTTGAGACGACTGACTTACATTGCAGGATCCAACCCCTCCTTCTGGTGTATAGGCACATATCTGCTCGGGATATATCGTATGATAATCTTCACTGTAAATTTTGTCACATTCCTCATGGTCAAAAATTAATATATCCGCTTTCCTCAAATCCGGTGATACAGATCCTCCTTCCTGACACGAGAAATGTGAAATTATTGCATTGAAATTTTATGGCACAGGTGCTGAAGTAATCAAAGAATGATGATCAGCTTCCCATTGAGTTTCCAACACCAAATAGATTGTTTTATTTTTTTGGAAAATGAAACCTACCGAAGTCACACCCCATCCTATTACAGTGGCAGAGCTGTTTACTGCAGTAGTTTGTCCAAACGCCGGAAGCTTCACCGGAGAAGTGAAGTCATCGAAAGTAAATGGTGGTTCCACCTACAGCCCAAAAACTAGGTTAATGAGAACTTCATATCCGAAAAATAGTGAGGTGACTTATTAGTAAATCATTACCTTCATGACGGCTATGTCATTGTGCCACGAGTGTAATGAGTCATAAAACTGATGTATCTTGATTTCTGTCACTTGATGTCGCGTTCCTCCTGAGCGAATGTTATTTGTTCCAGAGAGTATGGTTACTAAAGTTATGTCGTGCCTGAAATAAGGTAAAGTGTAATATAGCGTACTATAGTCCATTGTAGCATAGAATAAAATACTATAAATGAGTATTTTGTGAATTAGTGTGTATACAATGTAGAATATACATAATACTTGGTAAAAAACATAGGATGAATGTATATCCAAACAAGATGAGCTGAGTCGCTTTTGCAAATTGAAACTGCAGTATGCCCATAGCTATCGATTTAACGGTTAATCAATAAAGACTTCCGATTTCTCCTGGTACCAAGGAGTCACATTAAATAAAAACATAGAAATGTAATAATTGGATAGGAATGCAGAATTTTACATTACGTGATGATTAATTTACAGGAAGTTGCAAGAAAGCACAAGTAAAAGATGTCTTCTTCTTCTGGGTTACAATCCTTCAGGATTGGTTGGCGACGGACTTCCACCTTTCTCTGTCCTCCGCCATCCTCTTCAATTCCTAATAGTTTTTACATTCCATGTCCTCCATTATCTGTTTCATATACTCTAGTCTTGGTCTTCCTCTATAACTCTTGCCTTCCACCATTCCTTCAATTATGGTCTTCACCGATCCCTCATGCCGTAGTAGATGTCCAATTCACTTATCCCTCCTTCTTTTCAAGGTGTTCCACAGAGACCGCACTTCATCTACTTTTCTCAGAACCTCCTGATTTGTTAGTCGTTCTGTCCAACTGATCTTTAACATTCTTCTGTAACACCACATCTCGAAAGCCTCCAGCCGTTTNGCCATGGCAAGTATCAAAGCCTCTCAGGAATGCCAAAATTTCAAAATCGCTGATGACGTGATTAGTACTATGGGTATATGTATGTTGTGTTTTATGTATTGCTCATACGTATGTAGCAGACCACATCAAGCCGTAAAGATTGCCTGCAGTTTCATATTAGTATTCGTAATAAACATCCAGATGAGAAGATATTAAAATAATAAAACTTATAAGATACAACTAAATGACATTTCGATGTGGGGTAGCTGATGAGTTGGAAAAGCAGCAAAGGAAAAAATAAAAGCACTTTATTTTCTGTATATTTAAATATAAGCACTATCCTCCTTTCTGGACCGGAATAAATTGAACAAATACATGAGATGGTTTTTCAGAAGGTTCCCTGAAAGGGAGTTAGCCAAATCTGAATCCGAATTTTCTAAGTTGCACGAACTTAAAGAGAGCAGTTTAAACAAGTCTATTTCATAATGATAATACCCTTTGTCTGCATTAGCTTCTAAATTTTTAAAATTACTTACTCCGAGCAATGACCAGCAGTAAGAATGTAATTCTCGTTGATAATTGACCCACCACAGTTATGACCACCGCCTACCTGTACTGATACCTAGAAAATAACAGAAAATGTGGGGTTTGATTTTTATTTGAACTAAAATATCATCTATTTGTATGTATAAAGTTAACTAAAATATTACTAACTAAAATATTATCCTAAGTGACGTAATAAAAATGGGTATGATGGGTAAGTTTGATTAACCGTTAACTACATATGTTCGTAGCTTTAAGTAAGAAAGTATGTGAATGCATCATACTAATAATGTATATGATGTTTGCTCCATCACAAAATGTTGTTAGGAGTTGTGATTTTAATACTCATGAACTATCTGTAGCTGCTGCTCTCTGAGAAAGATCATTTTTTTGCAGAAGTAGGAAATTTCGACTTGAAGAAAGAAAACTTAAAAGCGAAAAGAGTAAGATGGTGAAATACGGGTTTGGCGTATATTATAAAAGTTGATTAGAGAAAAACATTACAAGAATTAAGGACCAGTGATGCGGATTTTAGCGAAAGAAGCAAAGGCACCTTGGTTTGACAATACCTTGACAACTGTTTGAAGGAAGATAAGAAATAAAAATGTAAAGAGGAATCAGATCTACAATGGAGCCCCACTTCCAGCGATAAGTAGTTTATTAATTTTTTCATAAGAGGAAAACGAAACAATTTCTGCATCTGATAAAAGATACATACTCTGTAGGGGTAGTCCTAATATAAATTCCATGTGGCGTTAAAACGGAAGTAAACCTTTATACACTTACTTACAACTATATACTTTTATTAAACTAAGTTTACTCACCTGACCTGGAAATTCTCTCCCTTGCACGATTTGTCCACCAATAATACGTGGAGTAGGGATTCCTGTCAAATCTTTTGCTGCCCATAATCCCTTGGGTTTCCTCTGCGGAAATCCTTAAAAGATGCTTTCATCGTTAGTTGTGTAAGTAAGGTTAGGGTCATGAAAACATAGCACAGTGGGCTAGAATCAAAAATACTGGCTAAAAGGTCAAATATGGTATTTAAGAATAAGAGCCGTGAAACTTCGCGTAGATATTTAGAAAAAAAATTAAATATTGTTGTTCCGTTTTTAATTCTTCGTTATTTGTACGCGTTCAAAAAGATGCAGGGTGTCAAACGTGGCCAATTTTCACAGAAAAGGATGTTCCTGGTTATTCAATCTTCGAAATTCAATCTTTTCTAAATATCTAAGCGAATTTTTACGACCCTCACTCTAAAAAACTATTTTTGGCCTCTTGGCCAGCTTTTTTTGTTCTAGCCCACTGTGCGTCTTTTGGTATTCCCAAAAGCCTACTTTCTAAAGCAGTCCATTATTATGATGCAAAATATATCGTTATCATGAAATAGTCAACGAAGATCCATAGTTTTGAAATTTTTCAATCCCTAGGAATGCACGCAGTAATATGTATCTATAGGTCTTCAGAATTAATATAACTTGGCGAAACTTCATATCAGGAATCTTTTTACCTGAATTATGAAATTACTGAAGCCCGCATTTTCTCAAATCATACTGTCGTTACTTGGGATATCCTTTCGGATCTTTACAGCAGTGGTTTCTCATTGCCTTCTGCCATCTATGCCGTTGACCATCGCCAAATGGTTCATCCGCCTTCGGGACCGATTTCTCAATCCCAGGACAAGAGAGTGCCCTGCTCCATTTATAGATATAGAGTTGAATACTTATATCCCGGTATTCCTTCGGTCCCTCCCTACGTTAGCCGCAAAGCGTTGCTCGTCCTCTACCACTTGGAGGTTTAGGTGAGGATTTTCTTATCCAAAAAATCCAAAAGATGTCTAATCACTCATAAAGTCGATTATAGACTACGTCACTACCGTGTGAGATCTGTATGAAGATTTTCAAGTCTTAAAAGTAGAAAAATGTCAAAGAAAAGTATCTCGGTACCTAATGAGCCTTAAGGAAATGGAAGGAAGAAGGAAATGGAACATATATAAACGGAAAATGTGCCAGTAATGCTTAAGACTCATGGGTGTCTGGGGAAACGCTGGAGAAGTGAAGAAGTATAAATAAATAAGGTTACATTTATCAAATTATTGGAGGTAGCGATGGATGGTATGGTATAAAAAGTAACTAAAACTTCAGAATTCTTAGGGATAGATTGTCGTCATTACAAGATTAAGCTTAGGAGGCAAAGGACCGATAACCCAAAATATTTTTTCTTGACATGTAAAATCTTCTAATTGTAACGCATTACTGTTTCAAGAAACAAAGGGATGAGTTGGGGATGTTTCTAAATATGACGACAGTTCTGAAGAAAGAAGTGATTGTTTGAAATTGAGGAAGCCCGATAGGCATCTCTCAATGACCGCCATGGCAAGTATCAAAGCCTCTCAGGAATGCCAAAATTTCAAAATCGCTGATGACGTGATTAGTACTATGGGTATATGTATGTTGTGTTTTATGTATTGCTCATACGTATGTAGCAGACCACATCAAGCCGTAAAGATTGCCTGCAGTTTCATATTAGTATTCGTAATAAACATCCAGATGAGAAGATATTAAAATAATAAAACTTATAAGATACNTTAGAATGCTCTCGTGCTTGGTTGAACCCTTCAACTCCCTTCTTCTGTTTATTTTCTCTATTATTTCCGATGTTATCCATTCTTTTCTATTCTGTGGTTTTCCTTCCGACTACATCCTCTGCTATCGATAAAAGTTTCTCTTTCATCATATTCCACTTCGTGCTGACATCATCCTTTCCTGCAAAATTTAGAGAACTATTTGTTCTGTCTCTATATTCTGCCAAAACATCTTTATTCTTAAGTCTGTCAAGTTGTCATTTCCTTGTTTACTTTCTCTTTAATTTCTTGAGTTTCAAATTGCATTTCGCCATCACTAGGTTATGATCACTATCTATATCTGGACTACTATAGCTGCGACTATCCTTTACCTGGTTCTTAAACCTCTTTTTGACTAGTATGAAATCTATTTGTAATCTCCTTAGTTCACCAGGAGCCTTCCAGGTGTAGCGCCTACGAGGATGATGCTTAAACAAGGTGTTGGTCACAACGAGACTGTGCGCCGAGCAGAACTCGACAAGCTCCTCTCTCATTCCTTTTACCAAGCCCAAATCCCCCTACAATTCCATCTTCTGATTTCCCCCCCACCACCGCATTCCAGTCTCCCATTATCAGCAAATTTTCCTCTCCCTTGACCCCACGCATAAGTTCCTCCAAGCCTTCATAGATTGCCTCCACCTCTTCATCTGTTTGATTTGATGTCGGC